>JAQIWH010000942.1:0-37777 GCA_034695005.1 Cryptops parisi | reverse complement strand
AGTGTTGTACTGTCCATATACAGTAACTAATTACTTACATAGAATACTGTACACAAAAAAACTAGGTCATTATTATAACTATAACGTAATAAGCTTGATTCATCTTACTGCTAAACGTCACCAGTTATTTCACCATTATTTCAACTTTCTATAGATTTTAAGAAGGACGTTCAAATTTGAACCGTATATTTTTAAAAGTTGGCGTTCTACAAAATCCGGTTTTTATTTGAACACTCATCTTTGAACAAGCCAAATCGGCCAATGACCGAACTAGTAATTTAATGCATGACATCACGACTTTTAAACCACCATTACTTTTTTTATGTTGGGTGACATTTTTATTTTTTAAAAAAAATCAATTGTGCCGAATTTAGGATTGTTTTTTACTACTTTGCATTCCGAATTCAGTAGTCGTCGTCATGGAACCTTTTTAAACTCGTCGTTGTAATTGCATTTGAAAGTTAGTGTGTAGGCTACTTGCGTTTCATCATTAACGAAACAAGAAATGAGTATCATTTTTCTCAGTGTCAGGATTGCTGTCTCCGGTGTGTTTCTTTTCTCGTCATCTTCTGTTTGTCTTTTTGTCGTTGGTGTTGACGAACGTTTGACACCGAGCCAACGTTGTTTTTTCTTCTTCGTCTTTCGCTCCTGTCTTTTCTAGACTTTTCTGCTCTTTTTCGAACTTTGTCACCGTGAAGGTTATTGGCACTGTCGTTGACCTAATTTTTAGATATTTCTTTCCTATGACAAAAAAATTAGTCGTTATTTTTTATCAAAAATTGTATATTTTCTATTTGCAGATCTATACCGACTGGGCGAATCACTATTTGGAAAAAGCACGATTCAAACGTTACGTGCAAGACTTGCAAGTGGACGTGTCCGATGGCGTTCTTTTAGCTGACGTCATCGAAGCCGTTAGTAAGTATATTTATTTTTTTTTTCAAATACAATACCAGTACATATTTCGGTACTTTCCGGTTATAGCGAGGCCCGTCTGATGTTGTTATTTGTTTGTACTTGGTTATGGGTTTATTTTGCAGGTTAGGTTAGGAAAAACAAAGAATATCATAAATTTAATACGTTTCTTTGTTTTTCCTAACCGTACTTGCAAAATAAACCCATAACCAAGTGAATAAACCTATAAGAAAATAGCAACATCAAACGGGCCTCGCTATAACCGGAAAGTACCCATATTTCTTACACTGTCTGCACTTTGACACAGGAACTTATTTTATTTTGAAATATAAGATCGTCATAAAGGTCATTGTGCAGGTTCAAATTTTCATAGCTTTCTATCAATACATGATAAAATCAATTTAAGTTATAAAACTGTTAAGTGAGATAATTTATTACAATTTACATACATTTATAAGTGATATTGTTAATTATCAACATATTTACTGTTATGTTATAACGCATACAAACTGAGGTTTTGTATAATTCTGAAGTTCCACAATAGTTTTGCAGTTGATTTTCAGTACCTTTTAACCCATTAGTTATTCTTGTTGACTCAAATTTGGTGAAAGTGGTGGTTAAGATTGGCCTATCTGTTCCAATTCAGTCAGCAAAAGTTTCATTCAGAAATTACCTATGTGCCGTAATAATTTACGGCATTTCCAAATAACTCTGACTGAACTTACGTTTTTACACTGAATTACGTTTTTAACAAATTGATTTTATCATGTATAGATCGGAAGAGACGAAAATTTAAAACTGCACATACTTCATAATGACTTTGCATGTGTGCTTTTTACATAAAACAAAATACGAAACAGCCCAAGTGTTTTCTGGGGGTAAAAACAAGGTGATAAGTTAGTGATTTTGAAAAGTCTCGTCACAAACTTTTAAACCCCTCGGTTTTTTTTGGTTGAAAAAGGGTTGTTTTTAATTTAAGGTTTGTGAGGGGAATTGGCGCCGCCCACGTTGCTACGTTGGCGGTAGCTGAAAGTGGCTAAACTTAGTACAGTTTTAGAGAACGACTTGGGGCAGGAAAAGCAGCCATTTGTCGCCGGAAGTAACGACTGGAGGTGCGAAAACAGCTTCCAACACCAACTAAGTTCTTCATAAATCAAATAACTTAAAGACTAACGAAGCAACCAGCTTTCGGGTGCCGTGACCAGGATTGTGTTCGATCCTTTCCATACTTGGAATACTTTTTCGTGTTATATAGACTTTTCTTGAGTTTTTTCATCAGAATGTGTACCAATTAACCAAATGACACTAGGCTGTTTTTTCGGTCATTATATTTTTTTGTAATAATTTTCGCGTCTATCATGTACTTTTCTGGTATTGTACTCATAATGATTTTTTTAAAAACTTTATAGCGAATGAAAAAGTACGAAGTATTAATAGGAAGCCCAAGAACTCGTCTCAAATGGTAAGTTGTTTTATTTATATTTTTATTACTTGCCTTTTCTTGTTAGAATGCAACAAATTTTATAAAGAAATCGGATGGTTCAACAACTCTTTTATTGAGATGTTTTCTTACAACTTTCACTGAATGAACAATATCGTTAAAAGGAATTTTAAAATTTCAATGACGTTGTATGATAATGTTGTTGAACTCTGTTTTAAATTCTTATAAGGCCATTCAAAATTGAACCGTATTTTGTTTGACAAATTTCGAACACGTCTCGCACTTTGTTCAAGATGCATTATAACAAACAACAAATTGGTATACACAAGTGCTCTATTGTAAAAGTAAACTGTAAAAAAAAAAAGTTTGAACCTTTAGTACAAACAAAACTTCAGTTCAGTATTGTAAGCATGTCAGAAAATGAAGTTAATATTTTACTATTGATTTATTAGTTAAAAAGAACTGGTTTGTCATCATTTCCCTATGAGAACAGATGTTAGTGCTATACTCGAAAAAAAAACAACTTATTTTTATAGCCAAAAAAAATCGAGGTGTAAGAAAAAAACATATTACAAAAAATGAGGTGTAAAAACAGTCAATGGGTTTTGGTTACACGTTTAAAAAGGGAAGAATAGGAGTGTGGTGATAAAAAAAAGGGGGTGAACATGGAAACTGATGGTGGAGTCCTCTTTCGGCGAAAATTCGTTGCAAAAAGTTTTGAGTGGCTTCAGATGCTCACATGGTGATGAAGCGAGTCGACGAACAGAGTTGGATGGGTGAACAGGACTATAGGTCGCGTTTTTTGGTGTTTTTGAAAAGTTTTATTAAGGAAAAAATGAAAAACGTTCATCAGAGGTGAGACGACATTCAAAGGAATGCACTCAGGTAAAAATGACCTTGCGACCCCTTTTCTTTATCTCTTAATTTCTTTTTCAAATATACGTACTGTATTTGACATTTAGTTCTATTCAATTCCATTTTTTGTTTGTTGTGTGTGTAAATATTTTTTTTATGTCTGAAAAATGTGAAGTGCACAAATGTGAAAAGTCTGAGAGGTTTTTTGTTTTAGTTCTAAGAAAACGTTTAGATAGCGAAAGGATGTTAAACACATCACGTGATGTGTGTTATTTGTGCAGGTGTTAGTGTTCTTTATTATATATTTTTTTCCTTTTCTTTAAAAAGAAAATATTTGCATAAAATTTTGTTTGTCTAGAAAGTCATGATATAAGAATCATGACCCGTTTCTATGTATAGCTACAACAAAAGTTTTGTCACGTGAAAAAGACACTGTGGCGACAGTAGACAGGAGATTTATGATACTTTTTTTTTTGGTTATATATTTTGTTTTGCTTCGTGTTCAAAAAATGAACACGCTTTATAGGTTCTAGACAACTTTTCTTGTGGGGGTTTAAAAAAATGTTTTAAAAAAGAAGTTTCAGGAAAAGAAAAAGAAATTTTAAGTGTTAAAGCG
The DNA here is from genome assembly GCA_034695005.1 of Cryptops parisi. Taxonomy (NCBI): domain Eukaryota; kingdom Metazoa; phylum Arthropoda; class Chilopoda; order Scolopendromorpha; family Cryptopidae; genus Cryptops; species Cryptops parisi. Next base: position 33,950 of record JAQIWH010000942.1, on the reverse strand, counting down.
AGCAAAACTTGAGCTTTACAATACACTAAAAAGAAGTTGTATTATTTTTTGTAAAGAGGAGGCGTTGTTTAAGAGAAGTCTGTTTTGTCATCTCTGCGAGTTCGATCACCTGAACGATTTTTTTTTTTACACAGAAGATGAGACAACAGTCTTGGAATATCTTGCATTTTTTTCTTTAAAAAAAACAAAGATTTTATTTCTGAAGTTACGAAATGATATTCATAAGATTTTTAAAAATTAATTTGTAGCCAATTGTTCATTAGTGAAGTTTGAGTTTCAACAACAGAGTATGGTTTACTTCAAAAACTAATTTACAAAAAAAAAAAAAATAACAAAATCATCGAAACTGGTTATAAATTAGTTTTTAAAGGTCGCTTGAAACATGCTATTTTTGGTGTGTCGATTTTGTGGAGAACTGTGACATCAGCTTTATGCTTAACTAATGTTGGCAATGAAATGACGTTACAGTTTTCCATAAATTGCTTAAATTGCCAAACAAAAAATTGCATGCCTTTAGTTTTCAGAAGAGCTTATTTCCAAAACGTCTTGTCTCCACTTGTAATAATTTTTTTAGTTAATTTGAATTTGAATTCATTTAACACTCAAATGAGTAAATGTACAAAAGAAGAAAACATTAAACTAAACAGCATACAAAATATATGAAGTAAGTTGAGATTTAAAATGCATACATTGGTTAAAACATTGGGGGCTGACGCAGGAGGTAGGTAACCTCCTTAGGCGACCAGGCAGAGCATTCCAGTGTGTAGTTGGATGCATATGAAGAAGGTGGATCGATATTAATGGAATAACCTCTTAATCGATGTTAAGAGGTTCTGAAAACTATCTGTGCATTGCTGATTCCAAATATGACATTTTCAAGACTCAGATCTTATTATTTTCTATTGAAAAGCACTTTTAAAAACCACGTTTATATGCAAAGTCTATAGTCAAACAAATTAAAATAAAGTTTCTTCAAAAATTGTATTTCGTGGACGTTTTGGTAATAAGCTCTTCAATTATTTTTTAATGGGTTATCTCAATTTAAGTAACTGAAATTAACATTTAATGCCATTGACATCTTGAGAAGTCCATATTATCAACAAAATAAATTATTCGACCCCATAAAATGTATAGTTTGATTAACCAAAAAATTATATAAAATTAAAATCACTTTATTTTATGAAAATCATAATATTCAGAATTATTTATACGCGAAGGTTAAAATTGTCGGATATTTTACACATGAAAATTAAAATAATGAAAAATTTTATTTGTGAAAATTAAGATTGTCGAAAAATTTGTCCGTGACTTTTTTTGGATTGTGTAGGAGGCTAAGATACGAATTGTGGGCTTGGGGCTAAGCTTTGCAATATTTGGCATTAATGGCTATACAAAATGTTATGGGAACGTTTATGCCATTTCTAGCTCGTTATTTGTTGGTGTTTCCTAACCTAAGCAATAGCGATAAGTGTAAATAATATCTCTATCCAACCCTTCTGGCCTCGAGTTGCGATACGCAACCGCCATGTTATCTCCTCTTCCATTAAGAACTTAACGAGCATCATCTCGCCAACGTCTCAGGGGTCTGGCTTGTAAAACTCACGACGTTTGAATCTTATTACTTTCGTGACGACGACACGCGCCTCGTCTCCCTTGTTTCACCTCGAGAAAAGTTCACTCCGAAAAAGACATCAGTTTAAGGTCTTGATTCATTAACGCCTTAACCGCCGGTGGCAAAAAGTTTTGACATTACTGGGGGAAGTTAGAAAGTGAGGGGTTCATTAAGCAACATTTGCTTGCAAATGGGTCAAGACACTCATTCGTTTTAGGTCTCGAGATGGACCAGTGGGTCTTTCCTCTCATCAAAGTGAGGGTGGTGATAAGGAAGAGAGGGGCGGATGGGAGATGAGCAGTCGCGTTCGTCAGCTTCGGGACTCGTTAGGGACACATTGGAGTGATAGTAGGGAGAACCTATGTCCGGAGGGGTTTTGGCACACTTCCGGAAATGAACCACGATCGAAAAGACTTCCGGTTTTCCGATTGATATTGCGCCCATTGGTTGGTGATCGCGTCATTGCATTGTGTGTGGGGATGTGTGGGTAGAGCATTCCGTGTGAATTTACCCCCTTAGTGTATAACGTCAAATATTGTGAACCCGCTTGGTTTGCGAATATAATCACTAAAAATACACATTTTTTATATTATTTATTACATAATAATCTAGATATGTTACAGGCAATGTATATGATGCCTAGTCTCTTTTCGCAAAGTATGAAATAACATCCTATAAAATTGTTTTTAGGTTAGTTAATATTATTAGAATTAGGAAATTATCTTTGTTAGCTGTAATAATAATGATAATTATACTGTTATAGATAAAATTGATAAAAAAATCATGTTTTTTATTGCATGTGATGTCATTTTCCCTTTCTTAGCATCTTCTAAGGAACTTAAAAGATTTCAATGTTTGTCTAGTTCTTTGTTATAATTGATTTATTTATCATCGAATTAATATGGTTGTGTTACTTTATGTATTTTACGTTTGTGGTCCCTTTGAACCGTTGAATTTTAAAATAAAAATAAATAAAATCTCTAAGGTAAACATGGAGAAACCCAAATTTAAATCCTAAATTTTCTCGACACAACTATTTCAACGCTAAGATTGTCTAATACATACATTGTCACATTGTCTAAACCAGGTTTGACTGGATTATATACAGTTATCTGTAACAGATATAATAGAAGTTGTTTGGAGTAGCAATAGCCCATAGTTGTTTTACGTTATACGATGACTGTGACTTTTTTGTTTTAAGTAGTAGGATCTGTTTAATTCCAGAAATCTATCAAAGATGCTATTTGAATATCCCGCCAGCGTTAGTGATACTTATGTCACAGTCAGTGACATTTCTGCCATTACTTTTCGGAAGTACTGTAATAGTTTCACTTAAATTAATAGGTGTAGAAGAACTAACTGGTAAATGCATACATGGTGGTGAAAAACATTTTTTATACATACTTAGATTATTTCTCTTCATACATTGGGTCTGACCAATATGGCGTTTAAACGTTTAAAACATCTACATATGAATGTGCAAGGATAAAAAAAATGTATGAAGTGTTCAATACGGTTTTCCTTACTTGCTTCTAATTTTATACTACCGTATTGAATGAACTTCGGTTTTTCTGACCGCGGTAGTACTTTCTAGGAACTTAATTTCCGCGGAAAAAAAAGGGATTACTATTGTATACAAGACTCGTCATTTGACGGGTACCTAGCAGATCAAACTATTTTATCACCTAATATGAAAGAGTACATACAATGTGCTCCGCACATGTAACGTTAGAAATTTTAAAAAAATATGCTTAACTGTTTTAATTGCATTTTTACTGTTTAATAGATATTAAAGAGACATAAATGGTAGACATAAACGATGTGTCCAATGTTACATGACGAATATTTCTAATTTTTAAGATTTCTAATTCAACTTAACAAGATTGTACAATTATACGACTCTTTTATTATTATTCAATACGTGGCATGATGGAAGAGTTTTTTGTATGTGTATCCACGTATTGTATATACATGTAGGAAAAAAACAACAGATTAAACAAAGGCAGACGAAAACCATCGTTTCGTAAGAGCGTGCATACCTGTTAAACCTGTAATCAACGACTGGAGGTGGTGTACGTAGTACATCCTACCAATACGTGGTTCGTCGTCGTTGTTGTTGTTGTGTTTGCACCTGCTGCTGTTCACGTGGCGCTACGAGTTGTTACTTCACCTGTACGAGAAACGGTGCAGCAAGGAACGCGTGGGTGGTGGTGGCGGTGATGGTAGCTACCATCAAGGTCATGACATTTTCTACGCCCCCGCATCATCGCCAGGGATCAAAGGGGAAGAAGCCAGAGCCTCTTTGTGAGTCGAAAGAGTTACACTTTAAGTACACTTCGCTTTTATTGAATTTGCTATGCTCGAGAAACTTTTGCTGACAAAACACTGTGTTGGGGAATACGAATGAGACGATGTCGACATCTGTTTCATAGTCATAAGTTGAAGGTGAATTAGAGAAGAAGGTCTTGCTTAATGTGTTGTTGTTGATACACCGTATAATTTGTTTTTAGTATGGTTTATGTAAGCTTTTATTGCGAATGACGTAACTTGTTGGGTTTTTTTTTCATATTATTTGACGAAACGTAATTTACGATTTGTTCTGTAATGAAAAGTCAATACAGTATTTCTTTTCCAATTTTAGTATTATTTTTTAAAATATATTTTTACACAGTTTATTTACTTTTTTCACCTATTCACTTTTCAATGTTTTAATTTTATTACTATGCTAACAGTACTTTGTAATCTTTTTAAAAAGGTGATTTTCCGTTTGCAGAAAAGTACCGCGTGTGGCACTAATGGTTGTTGTTTTGAACTTATCTAAACTAGTGTCTATGGGTTCAGATATTTATTTTCAATGTTTTTCATTGGTGTACATCCCAGAAAAAAGACAATAGTTACAATGATAAACAAAAACAAGTAGACAACATACAAATATAAAATTATTACTAAATAATAAAAAAATATCAGTTTAGTTTAGTTAAAAGAACAAAACACTTAATAGTTTATTATAATCATAAAATTAATACGTTTTCGTTTGGTTTATCTAACCTAACGTGCTTATTTACCCTTAGCCATTAGCGCCATAAGCGTTGTCTCTCGGCAAACTGAAAATACTTTCAAAGATTTACAGTTTAAATATTGTATGGTTTTTCAGTTGCATTAATTCTTCGAGACTCGCTCACATTTGAATCTCCCTGTACAATATGACCTTAAGAGCGTTTGCCACCAATTGAAACTAGGTGTTTAATCGTAGACAGTTGCAAGTTGGTAATGTTCAAATTATTTCGCAATTAAAATGTGATTAACGCGCCACTTAAATGACGTCTCGTGCAGGCGAAACCGCAGTCTGGGTCGTGTTCTCTAGACTTGGGTCGACCTTGTCGTTTGGAACAGTTGTCATCGATTTATCATTACTACACTACCCTTTGCATCATTATATCTCTCTAAAATGCAATCTGCTTATTCTAGTCTCGATGAGGATAAGCTCTTCTTTAATCCCTTTTTAATCCCACTAATTAATTATCGGTATTCGATTTCCGCTTTGAACTCATCAACGCTTTCATCATCGATTTTTCTTAAACCTATTGAACGTGAAAATTGTCATTAGTGTATTTTGGTATTCGTCAACTCGTGTTTGTAGATGACACGATGATACTTCCGTTCATTTTGTAAAGCTTCGATTTATCATTTAAAGTTTCGATCTTGAAATGAATGTTTAGGGCGTGTTTTTTTGTTTGTTTTGTTCTTTGAAGTTGATAGACAAGGTCATAGGTGTCATCTGTTGACATTAACAGGTGTTGACAGTTGACAATGGACGCTGTGATGAGCTGGTCGAAAATCATTGTCGTCGTTGCTTTCGATAATCCATTATCAATGAACGTCGACTTTTCGTTTCATTGTCAAGCAGCAACACGATGAGGTCAAAGCGATTTTGACCTCAAATCCTATGTCTGCGTGGGCGGAGACTTTTAACAGTCGTGCGAAAACGTTTTGACGCAAAATGTCATTGACCGGTTCGAGAGATACAAAACGATGAAAAGCGTATCCGACATGGATGATATACTATACTTGAACCGGAGTTAATAAGTATTTATAGAGTGCTTCATTGTGGATTTCTGTTCCATTGTTTGAACGAATTTCAATGTCAGCGTCAACCACTACCTACTTAATTTAGGTATCAATCAGCATGCACTACCAGTACATACTGTACATTGAATTTGTTTCTATATGTATGTGTTAACCGGCAATGTGTATAATCCAGGCATTGTATACAAGGCCTGTTTTTTTTTTTATGGATTTAACGAAATTTAGAAATAATTTCCGACCGCTACATACTATTTGTACAAATGCACTAGTGGGGGCGGCAAAGTATGAAATTAGTATTGGATGAATTACGTTCTGCAAAAGTTTAGGTTACGTTTAGAAAATATTGTTAACTCACTTAAATGTCGTTAAACACTTAAAGTACAGTTTGATTTGATTTTAATTTTATTGGTTAGTAGATTAAGGGTCTAATACATTAAATACAAAATAACAAACGAATGAATGATTTAATGAGCATCTCGGGGAGACATTGATACACTGAAAAAAGGAAAGACGTTACAAAAAAAAAACAGTCGATAAAAACAATGTACAATGGTCAAACAAAAGTATACAAAAATTTGGAAACGGATTACTATAATCAATCGGCTATTGTTACCATAATCAGTCGGTTTCAAAACATTTTTAATGTGTTCTATTCATTGTTTAATGTTATCAACCGGTTATTGTTTTAAAAAAAGCACTGGTTCTAAAATGATCATAAAAACCGGATTCTACTGTATTTACTTCCCTACTTATACATACGCATACTGTACAATAACAGTACATGCATATACGTACGTATACATACACTAGTATACAGATACAATTACGTACGTACTATATAACTCGGAATGTTTAATTCTTAAGCATGATTTAAGCAGGCCATCCTATAATAATGCTTTGGTTACGGTACCTTTAAAACTGATCTATGAGTTTGGTTAGATTTCGAGATGTGATGGGAGGAAATTACATTCAATTTTTTGCTTGTCTTTTACTGAAATTGGCATTGCATTTATGAAAAAAAAAAACAGGGGTAGGAAAATGATGGTCTTTTTTTTTACTTAAGTCAGTATGATAATTTTTTTCTTTCTCTCCGTTATTTGAAAATTCATTTTTTCTTTCTTCTTCTCTCTCTCTTAACATCTTCCTTCTGTTTCTTCTCATCATCGCTTCTTATCTTTCGACTTCAAAGAAGTCGTTAAATTGTGACGTCGTTAAGTTGAAAATCACGACATCCATTTTCGTTGGAGGGCGAAGTTCAAATCCTGTGAATTTCTGCCGATGATGAGGCGCTAAGGGAAATGGAAAGGGTCCTGCATAATAATACCACTAATAAAAAATATAAAAACTTGTGAAATGTCGTTACAAAAAAATAGTGATACTTTTATGGAAGAGAAAACGGAAACTTAGATGATGCGATGAAAGATGATGGGCGTTGAAATGAGCAGATATCATTGACCGATAAAGCTGTTTCTTATTTAACAATTTCTTTCTTTTGCTGAATTGCGAAGGGTGATAAACTGTGCTTGAAAACTAGATTGGGAAGTCTAGTCTTGAGTGTACTTAGAAACTACTGAAAATTAGGCTATAACAACGTTTGATGACACTGAGTAATAATACTAATACGATGGTATTAGTTTGTTATTATTCTTAACTCGGTATAGTACACAAAAAAAGATGAAGTTTTTGTAGGCGTTTAGGGAATACAATGCTGTAAATTTTTCACGTCGACATTCCGACTTTATTTTTAGCGTTGTTTATGAAGGGATGAAACTGAGCGCGACTGATTTACTGATTTACTCACTACTCTTGGTCGGAGGAAATAGAAGGGAAAAAAATGGAATGGAACTGTTTGGCGACTGATGACGGACGACGACACTCGTGGGTGACTTCCGTTCGGAAAAGTCTGAAGGCGTCGAGAACCACGCCCCCCAATCACGTGACTTAGTGACCCTTAACTTCTCTTAATTTGTAAGTTTATTAACAATAGGGTGTTATCATGTCACTATAAATATTGTAGGTGATGTAAGAGACCATGGATTATCGAGGGAGATTATTGATTATCCATTTCAACGGATAATCGATCTTGATCGGCTTTACCACTCAATCGTACATTGATTTTTTTTTTTTTGTCGTTTGGACTTTTTATAAAAAAAGTTTGATAAATTTTCGGGAATTTTTTGTTGGTCGGTTGGTTGAGCGTGAAATTGAGCAAAACGATGAATTCAATTTACCGGATATTGTTAATGTGTAATATGTTACTCTTTTTTTTCCCCGTCTCGGATTCGATGGGTTTGATTTTTTGTGTTATGTTTTTTTTTTTTGTGAGTTATAAAGAAAACCATGTCGAATGTAAGGGGTATTTTGTTTTCCATCGGGTGCTTTGGCATAACTCTCGACTTTAAAACCCAGTAAATTCGACACAGTATTGACATGAGGGTGAAATGGTGCAAAGCCAAGAAATTGCACCCGCATGACATGGCAGAATTACAGCCTGTTGTGAAACCGACCATTATCGTCCAAAATTTACTGGGAAATCGATGAGTCGGCTGCAGCTGTGCTTTCGACCAACGTGCCAAGAAAAGTTTGTTTTTTTCTTTTTCATCTTCATCTTTTTTAACTTGAAGAAAAGTGGTGTAAAGAAAAGCAAAAGAATATGACGACGAAGAAGAAGCCATAGTGTTTTGGCGCGATCTCGGTTCACACACGTTCTCTTGGTAACGCTTAATTGAACCAATAGCGTTGTGTGGAAAAAGACTTTTTTTTTCCTCTTCCTCTTTTTGCGATCGAAGAAGAAGACGACCCATGATCTTCACACCACCCTCGCTTTCTTGATCCCGTAATGACTCCAACATAGGGAGCGTGTCGAAGCCCCAGATTGTCCATGTCAAGGGCACGACACTATCATCCGGATGGAGGTGACAACACTCCACTTCACACTCTGCCTATTGCCCTACTCTTGTTGGTCGGTTGGTTGCTGGACTTCGATGCTGAATGTTTTTGGTTTTTTTGTTGTTGTTCACTTTGTGTCTGTTAGTTTATAAAAAACAAAGTTTGAAAAAATAATATTAACGCTGTCTAATTTATTCATATTGATGCATAATGACTCGCTACTTGAATAATTAGTTTTTCATTTAAATCGTGTTAAACCAAAATCATAGTGAACCAACTCGCAGTTTTTGAGTTAACACTGTACATGAAATGAGGCCACTAGTCATGATCTTGGTATCATAAAACTATATCGCTGAACCAATTAGACATAGTTACACGGCACTATGAACCAATCGGAATAGCATGCAACCCTATGAACGCGTTTTCTCAAATTGACTTTTTTTTTGACTTAGTTCGGTATGGTTTAAGACGATCCATTAATCGTGTTACTGAGCTCATCATTTACCTTGATTTACAGTATTTAGTGAACGTATACACAATAATTTTCTTGTTTTGAGTTTTTGTTACATAAATTCTCGTTGTGGCTGCTGCTCAATAGGCCATTATTAAATTTAAAAAAATGTGTTTTGATAATTTAATGTTCATGCAACTATTGTTCAACTAATACTGGCAATGCATGTTTTTTTCACTTATTCAGTGCTTCTAGACATATTTTTTTCACGTGTTTAAAATTGAGATCTGCGTTACAGACAGGATGACGCAAATTGTATTTTATATCGCTTCAGTCTGCTTTTATATGCATTAAGAACATTACCAGAAAATGATGGTATCTTGTTATCTAATGTGTAATACCGTATTATTTAATATTCAATCAAATAGAGTTCTCCAATGCAACGCCTAAGAGTCTACTCTACGGTACTTCTATAAAAAATGTTTTGGTTTTTTTGCGGTTTTATTCCTTTTCGCTTCTGTTAAATTTGTATATTCTTCAACTTATCTAATTCGTTTTTCTCGATAACTTCAGAATCTTTGAATCGTTCACCTGCGCAAAAGAACTCGAAGTTAAATTGAAACAAGTTTTTTTTTCCACATCTGATTTTGCGCTGGATGACAAAATCCCATTAGCCACATCGTGAATCAGCTATCTCAATATCAAATCATGAGATTGTTCCTGATAAAAATGAAAAAGTTCCATCCCATATTATTTCCATATCCTTCAATAGCTTTCTGGTCCTGCTGAAAAATCATTTCCGTTTTTCATCATTTGGTGGCGCTATGGAAAAGGAACCCCGAAATAGTGAGGCCACCGACCCAACTGCCCCTCTTTTACCTTCAACTCCCCTTGCTAAGAAATGGATTATTCCTGGCAGTCGTTTTCGCAGACAGCCTGGCGCCGACACAACACAGCGAAATAAGCATCACCCGGTGGCAATAACGAGAAACCTAGTGAGGCTAGGTGTGCCTTGGGATAGATAGGGAAAGTTTGGTGGTGTAGGTAGATGGACCCAGGCAATAATTGGAGGAGAAGCTGAAACTCATTCGAATCGGTTTAATGGTTCCCAATTGGATTAGAGAACGTGAGAAACGTTTCAACGTTATCGAAAAGTTGGCGAATTCGTTTTATGTTGGTAATAATCAAGAGGTGAAATTCGTTGGGCGATAAAAATGGGAAGAAACTACACAACATGACATTAATGTAGTGGTGCAAGTTATAGAAAAAAATGATAACATTATACGAGGGTCACTCTAATAAATTCGTGTTGATTGCGCTGGTACAAGAACAAGAACAGGATTTCATATGCATATACAGTTCTTGCAATTTTAAGTATCCTTTACATTCTTTAGGTCTGTCGTACACCTGGTGCAAAAGAAAATTGTGCCCCATAAAATTTATATTTTCTTACCCTTTTTTGTAGTATAGTGTTATTTTATGCAAATAGAATTGAAGGCTTGCGCTTGCCCAGAATAACGTTGCAGGTGCTACAAATTCGATATTGCGATAATTATGGAAAACCGTGCCTCATACATGGGCCAGCTAGTGCCGCAACAGACAAACTCATACCTACTTAAAACGTACATACAGTACAGTATGTATGTACATCACTTCGACATCGGTCACCTAATATATGACAATCAGTGTGTTGCTGATTACTGTACTTCTTTTTGTCATTCACTCAAAACTGTGGATTGGCTCATGCAACGTTATTCTGGGCAAACCTTTAATTATATATTTTTTCAAATTTCATTTTATTTTATATAAGTACTACAGCACTGTTCACTATGTGCGTTTTCGCACACAGTATTTACATTGTATTATTTTATGCTAAATAACTGTTATACTCTAACAAAAAGACAACGTCATCTTACCCTAAGCGTTAAATTTGCTGCACTGTTAACGTAAGTTCGGGCATAGTCTGCATAAACTCGTCGATTATTTATGCAGATTCAGATTCACGTTTTCAACAAAACTCTTCAAAACAAGTTATTTGCACTGAATTCACTATAGCGTGCGTTCGCACCGAGAGCAGCACGTTTTCAACAGAACTTTTCAAAACAAGCAACTTGCAATGAAAGTCGTGCAATTCTATACTGTACTATTTTATATTTGTTTGTCAGTACAATACTGTGCGTGATAATACTATTTTTGTACGATATATTTAATAATTATATGTAGTTATTAAATGCTTAATAACTATTCAGTTTTGGTTTCATCACCCTTTACTTAATTGTGATGCAGTTTTCTGGACCTTAGGAACGAATTATTTTTTGTCTTTTATTAATTCTTATTCAGTTATCCTTTTGTGCTTACTCAGTTAGCAATTTGCAACAACAAACTGGCAACGTGGATAACGGGAGGATAACTTTTCTGTATTAAATTTCTCACATTGTCGTTTTATGAACTACGACTGTTGGGCCACCCTTTATACAATATCCACATTTTTTTTTAATGTTGTCATTTGCGAGCAATAGAATGCGTGCATTCTGTCACTTCATTAATACGACACGCATAAACCATTATCAACTTCCGAGAATTCCAAGTCGTACTTTTTTGGGCGTCATTAACACCTTCAAGACCAGGATCTTTCCTCGCTGTTAATTTCCTTTTCACCAATTCCTTTGAGATTCTTAAATTCTTCACGGGGGTCATCAAGCCACCACACAAGAACGAAAAAGTAAAAGAGACATTATCACTCACTTAACGGAACACTAAAAGTAAAACAACCCCTTCAAACTTTTGCTCACGTTAAATCTTGGAACACGACGTCGACATTCTCTTGTTTAAGTTCTCCCTTCTGATGGCGTGGACGATGGACAAGTTGTCTCTGGAGTGTGCGTAAAACCACTATATTTAGACATGATAGACTATGTTTATGGGCCTCATCGTTCCCATTAATGGCTTCATTTTCTTTTCCTTACGGTAAATATTTTTTTTTCGTCAGTGGCTCACTGTGATAGTGTTGCCACCCACGCGCTGTTTGGAAAGGCGTTTTTACCCAATACGAGGCCTTAAGGAAAACGTTAACTTACTAACACGGGAACTTAAGCTCTGGTGCTACACACATTAGTTATTTATGTAGTTTTTTACTGTATTCTCTTTCTATCTTCTGTATTGTCTTGAAAAAGCCAGTGTGGAGCTGAAGTGCGACTTACGTAACTTATCACTATCTAGTAGTTCAATAGTAGTTGCAAGACAATAGTAATTGCAAGATTTGAAATATTACCATACTCTGGATCACTGGTGGATTTACAGGGGGTAGGGGTTTCACCCCCAAAATGGCTAAAGTACATATTTGGGGTTTAAACACTCAAACACTCATTTGAAGTTTGATTTGCCACGAAAAAGATGTACGGTATCGTAATTTTTAGACATATTCGTCATGAAATTTCAAGTGACTCTTCCCCCCAGACGTCAGATCTGAATCCGCCACTCCTCTGGATTATCAGACATTTTGGTTATCTGACTATCTTTCAGTTTCATTTAAATCATATAATTTGAAAAGAACCCACGCGAACCATACAAATACATGGGTTTGTTTTAGTGCTGATGTAGGGTGTGTAGTTTATTTGTTGCCATTCAAAACCTTGACTGGTAAAAGTTTAAGAGGGTGTGGAAAAGCCATTCGTGTATGTTGGGGTGTAATGTTTGTTATTGTTGTTTTTCGCTTTCCCCCCTCAACTCCTTTTTTTTTCATCCTATCATTTCCTCCCACTGTTTATTTACACTAGAGCGCGTGCCCAGTTTTCTGTTCTGATGCTCAACACCTGAGGTCTCGAAAGTCATCTGGTAACAGACATGGGACCAGCTCTTATATATATATATATTTATTTATATATCTCCCCCGCCCCCCCAGAAAAAATTCTTAGATGTGAAGAAATGAAAAATGTCACCCGTCAAATGGCACGGTGTCTCCAATTTTCCAGAACTTGTTCTTTTTTTTTGTCATTCGATTGTTGTTGGGTCCGAATTTTTTCTCTTTATTTTTTGTGTACATGGTGTCACTAGAGCAATCAACGCTTTCATGACATATCCGGTCTGGGGTCATTCCGATCGAAAATGGGGGCTGCTACAATACAAAGAAATTTTTTTATGGTCCAATACCCTGTTTTTCGATTGGAAACGACATTTCGATTCAATAGTGGCATTTCCTAGTTTTCTTTTCCTATGTTTTTTTTTTAAGTCTTGTGGTCTGTAAGTCTTCAAGTAGGGCTTTCTACACCATTTGGTGTTATTGATGTTTCGTAATCTTTTGTCGTCATCATAGCTAATTAAAGGTCGTTTAGTGCGTACAGATCTTGTCTCTAACTTCTACTACTCTATGGATCCTATATGTCAGCACTAGGGGAACCTTTTCCTGTCGATCTGTCCCCTACTATTGTGGGCTATCGAAGGTCCTATCGACCCCCAGTATGGGTGATTACGAGCAAACGTTCTACGGAGGGGATTTGCTACCCATTGATGGATGAACGCTAGCTGTTGGAATTCAATGGGTTTGCCAACAAAAGAGCAAAATGCTTCGAATTCTTTTGCAAAGTTGTAGTGTTCTCTTCATTACGCAAAATATCTCTAATTTGCAGCCAATTTATGTTGATGTTATTAGGCTGGGCAGTTTATTAAGGTGTTTTATTTTTATTACGTTCATTTCCTAAAATCAGAGTGTAATCAGTTTTTGATGACTTGGTTTTTTTCTGTATATAATAATGATACCGAAAGAAAGAAAGAAATGAAATACCGTATACACTTATAATATTTGGATACGTTTAAGCTTTTTGTAGCGTCTTATGGGCTAAACAAAATCTATCTCTCTCTTTGATTAGAATTCAGTCTGACTTTCACACATTTATTGTCACTATAGTGGATATAATTCTGTACTTTTATCGTTACGTTTTCTTACTGTAATTATACAAAAGAGTCATGTAAATTATTTTTAACACACTTAAATTTTTGAAAATATTGTTGTTGGTAACCAGTTAGTTGTGTAGAAACCCTGAAAGTGATCACAAAAATTGTGATTCTTTTTTCAATATACAGTTACATATTTTTAATGTTACATAAGCCTACAGTATTTCTATCGATGCTTTTGCTTAATTGAGTACACAGTTGCCATTCAGTACACAGAATCATAGTCTTGTGGTTATTGTCGGTATTTCTTTAAGTTCTAAGAGGTTCCAAGACTTTCCAAAAAGACAACAAATAAACCCTCGTTTTCAACCAGTGAGTTACTGTTGCATCTGCAAGAGTCTGAAATGCCCTTTTGTCGGTCGCGTTTTGTCATGCACGTGTAGTACGGTTGTGTCTATACTCAAAGCTGATTGGAATCCATTGGGGGGAAAGTCAGTGGGTGTCTTGTTTTGGACACAATGGGGCACAAACTTGACGATATACGAGGGGTCATAGTGGTAGTGAAAGAAAGCGCCTTTTGCGAGGAAGAAGGGGAGAGATCAGTTATTTTGACTTCATGGAGTCGGCTATATACAGAATGGACCAAAAAAAGAAAGACACAACACCAACGACTACCCCAATCATGATAATAGTGTTGCCACTTGGGGCGCAAGCGCTTGCTAGTTTTAAAAGGCACGTGCCACATGTTTTGTGGAGTAGTAGACTAGACGTACAAAACAAGTACCACTCACTAGCTTTCTACTGTACTTGAAACTTCACAACAGCAGCAGTCGACGACCATTTCACCAAATGGTATGACATTAACATCGTTAGGTAGTAGTTGTAGGTAGGTAGGTTGGATGGTTCCTTGGGTTTCCCCAGCATTTGCATCATTTGCTGTTCGCACATTCCATTCGCATTCTTTCCACCGGCACGTGTAACATTACCAGAACCCAACCCATTCGAATGTTAATGAAGTTGTAACGAAGTTTAAACGAGAATAATTTGTGCTTGAACTTTCTCTCTCAAAATTGGATTCTTTTTGCTCTTTTCAGATTGAGAATATCAATAATTGCCTGGCATTGCTGTCAGCGCTTGGTGTCAGTGTCGATGGAGTCGTTGCTAAAGGTAAGCAAAGAATATTAAGTTGATTTGATTAACAATTTAAATCAAGGTTGTTATCAAGCTCTTAACAAGCTATCAATTTAAGTTGTTATCAATCTCCGAAAGTTAGTTAATAGTTTTTTGAAAACAGAATAAAAAGAGTAGTGGTTAATGAGCGATGGCATTCTGTTTTACTTTTACATCTACAGTATTTAAAAACTCTAAAAAATGTCTACTTATGTTTGTCATTTAATGTGTGTCAATGCTCTAGCTTTTTGTTAGTTAACTGTCCTTATGTTTAGTAGCATTAACAGTAAGTTAGTTGTATTAATTCGTTATTTGATAAAAAGTGGTTATGAATACACCTATTTTGTTCAGTTTTTAACGCAGAATCATTTCTATTAATTAATTATTTTTTTTAATATTTTGTTTTTCAGATATTAGGGATGGCAACTTAAAAGCCATTCTCGGCCTGTTTTTTAGTTTGTCACGACACAAACAGCAACAAAAACAGACAACAGTGGCTACCACACCTGCCAACGGACCAGTCAATGGTCCTGGAGACATGCTTTCCAAGTAAGTTTAACGTGGAATATATTTTGTTATCAAACACCAAAATCCAAGAATTGTTAGTTTCAAAGCTGTTTTCCGTTCAACACATGTACCGTACATGTGTTGAACGGAAAACGTGATACATAACATGATATATAACAGATACATGTACAGTATATTATAATTTAAAAGTTGCATATAAACACAGTAACAATGGATACAACGTATTTACAGGTAGGTATTTGGTTTTGTAGAGACGTACCAACTACCCATACAATGTACCTACCTACAGTACATGCACATAGAAATTTGTATTATGGTACAAATTTGTACATAGAGATATAACGTGTAGAACTGTAGATGTATCATAGAAATGTGTGCCTATTACGTGAATATAAATTTGGAGATGTTCACCAACTTTTATTGTGCGGACCGACAATTCGCATGTTTTCTCTGCATATCAATTCCATCAGAATTTCACTCAAAAGACAGAAAGGTTATTGAACAACCAAATAAATAGATTAGAAAGCTGAAAATTGACAGAAAATAGCAGTGACACGAATAACAGGCGTAAAGCTATTTGGATTAGCACCGAAAAGTTTTTCACATCTTTGATTATTGTTTGTCGAATTGGATTAGCGTCATTTGTAATTATACCTACGTTAGAACTTGAACGATCCAGAGGTCTCATTATATACTGGTTTTATTTGAATAATAACGTAACCACCCTCGAATAGAAACCGCAGGAAAAGCCTTACTAATGCAATAATAACCACCCTCGATTATTAACCACGACTATTATTCGTGATTATCGCCCAAAAGGGATGATCTGATGTGCACAGTTCATCTTAGGTACTACTATGCCGTATACAGTATGCATTATCAATGCACATACAGTATACCATAGCTTACATCTACAATGGTTACTCGAACGTAAACCTATTTTACGCGACTTCACAGTTCGAATTTCCAATGTGTTATGCACTGATTTGGCAGTGCTTCATTATTTACATGTTGCTTTCTCACCATTCCCCAGGCATAATTCCCATTTACGCAGCATCTGTCTGCTTGAAATAATGAAATAATAACCGCCCTCGAATAGTAACAGCAGGAAAAACTATTTGCAAATGATAACCGATACCGATAACCGATAATCGGTTATATTGTTCGAATATAACCGATACTTTGATTAAAAATTGAATTTTAACATAAAAGGAATTTGTTTTATAATAAATTAATTTTAAAATAAATTCCTTAAATTCGTTATGTTTATGTGATTAAATTCGTTATGTTTATGTGGTTATGTGTCACAAATAAATTCAAAATTCAAATTCAAATTCAAATTATCTTATTAAAGTTATCTTATAATAATAGGGTGAAAATAATAATTTGGGCCGTATTTGAATTGCTTAGTTTGTCTCAAAATTGTTTTTTTTCTACGAAGTAACTAACCAATTAAAACATGACAGAAAACCGAACCAAGGGTTTTTATACTTAGTTTCTAATATAGCTTTATATCGGGTTGTTTATTGAACATTTAGTCTTGTTATAATAGATTAATCTTGATATGGTGACAAGTCCATTTGTTATGTCTACTCCTAAGATATTGAAGTGCATAACTTTATGAGCCTAGATTAAGCGAATAACTTTTTACTGTAATTTGTTTAATAAGATTTTATTTCGATATAACATTTAGTAACATTAGCAACAATCATTCACAATCATTTACTTTTATTTGTAGTGTTATTTGTTCGCGTTCAAATATTTGTAGTGTTATTTTTTTCGCGTTCAAATTTTTGTTCGTTTATTGCAATGGTTTTAGCACTTCTCCGAGTTTCGGTTTTTACGAAACTGAGATCGAGAGTGTAATGCGTAGTTGTGATATTTTGACGCGCGAAGGCGCCACCTTACATATTAGTTTGTTTGCTTGTCTTGAATTCATGTAGCGAGCATCGGGCCGTTGAGAATTCCATTGTGATCATGTAAGCATACCGATTATTGAAATGATAAGCTATTTAACGAATGGTAATTTTTATCCTCTTTTAATGACCCGTGAAAATAACTAAACGGTGCAATTACGGCTGTAGAGTGACAATGATGAAATGGGCATAATTTGAATTGAGGAGTTTCGCTTTTCCATAGTTTAGCTGACATGGCTTTATTGCTTTAAAGATGTAGTGTAATTTCGTATAATAGTAGTCATATATTCAATTACAGTTAATAAATACCAACTTTAGAAAGTGCTCTATATTAAAGTAAATATAGAGTAAATTCAATACCAAATTTGTGAGTTACAGAATTTTTTAAATTTATATATGAATTAGACTAAACACTACAGTACACTAGTAGTACAGTATTGATTTATTTCACTTACCATCACACAAATTCGTTTTAATTAGATTTATTATTATGACATTTTATGAATGGCATGAATGTGGAATAGATAAGATTACTATTTTACTTTATTGCATGAACTTTGCATAGTATTCACATACCGGAAATTAGTTTTTATTTACGCTAATTTTTTTTATGCATCAAACATTTAAATGTGAACATGATGCCCTTTTATTAAGATGGATATCAGTTTTTTTTTATGCTTTGTTGTTTTCCTTCAGGAAACAGTGAAATAATTTTATATTTTCATGAAGCGAAACCAACAGTGATAAAAAAATAAAAAAACCACATGGTCACAGCTGTTGAATTGTTTCTATTTATTTTGGTCGTTGGCACTAAAGTGAGGTAAAAGTCAACTGTTGTTATTCCAGCAGCTGCTAGCAAGTAAGGTAGTAAGAACAGACTAACAGTACCTATTTTCGGTTCCACAAGTGCTGACTATCAAAGCTGTACTACTAACTGAACGAACTTGAATACCAAACCATTGCTTTGGCGGTTAATGTGAGTTTTCAATTATAAAAGGTCTGATGAATCTAATTGTTCTGGGATAGTGGACTTACGTATGTGTCGTACTTAAATCCATAAAGTCCATTAAGATAGTGAAACTTTAGTTAATAATGCATGTCATGGGCAATGTATAAAATCCAGGCTATTCTATAGACTGCCTAGCCTTTTTTTTTTGGCAATGTTTGAATTTAACATTGGAATAATTGGGCTATGCCATGTCACAAAAATTTAGCTTGGGTTAGTAATCTTGACCTAAATTTGGAATTATATATACCTTTTCGATTAGATGCCCCATCTTTTTAGTGTTGCTACTTGCTTGTACTTGGTTATGGATTTATTTTGCAGGTTAGATTAGGAAAATAAAATAGATCATACCGTTAATATGTGGGTCATTCCATGCAAAATCAACATATTTTCCACCATACATACATATCAGATTTTGATGAAATTTGGAATTTTGATAGTAAGCACTGAGAGAAGAATATATCTAGAATGTTTTTTGTAAATTTGGCATTTTTCAAGATACATAAATGAGACCTTGTCACCTGGACCAGTTTTTTTTTTTCAGTAGATTTCGAAAATGCCATAAAAATTGTTCTGACACATACAGTACATCAAGATATACGCCACATTTCTTAATTTTTCTTTAGCAATTGTTTTGACCATGTGGGACAGGAGTTAAAAACTCAAGAAAATTATTAAAGACTATTCTAATGTTCTTCTTTCAGCATGAATTTTTTCAGAAGGGTATTTTTTTTGTTTTGTTTTAAGAAATGAATTCTCAAATATATCATTGTAGTGTATAGCCTTTTTGGATTACAGTAGGCCTACCCTGAAATTTCACTATGCTTCACTGCAGTACTTCTGTTTAGTGTTGTGTTGTTCAATGGAGTTATCAAATTTGTAAACTCGGTTATTTTAAAAACCATTGATTCGTGCTAAATAAGATATACATTATTTGATTTCTCTCATCAAGACCTACAAGAATAAATACTGTAGGCTATGTAAAACTCCAGGGTCCTCCAATCAAAAGTATAGCCAAAAGATATAACTACACTGCAATGATATCTTTAAGAATATATTTTTCTGAAACGAAAAATAGTACCTTTCTGAAACATTCATGCTGAAAGTACTACATTAAAAGAAAATTTAGTAATTTTGTTGAATTTTTAAATGCTGTCCCACATGGCCAAAAACATTGCTACAGAAAATTTAAGCAATTCATTCATTTATCTTAAAATGGATAGAGCTAGAGTTGAACCAGGTGAAATGAACTCTGAGATCTCATTAATTACTGCTAATCACTTTAAAATCTAATAAACCACAATGTATTTACGCAAAACATTCTAGATATATTCGTTTCTCAGTACTCACTACCAAAATACCAAATTTTATCAAAATCAGAGAGGTAGGGTGGACAGCATCTGTTGATTTTGCATGGAATGACCCACGTTTATTTCCTAACCTAACCTGCAAATAAACCCATAAGCCAGTACAAGCAAGTAGCAACACAAGAAAGATCGGGCGTCTAATCAAAAAGTACCGTATTTTTTGCAGAAAATGTTGTAAACTTACTAACCAAAAAAGTTTTTACAAGATGTTATTCCATACTTTGCCTAAGCATTCCATACTTTGCCTAAGCATTCCATACTTTGCCTAGGCATTCCAAACAATGCCTACATGTTATAGAATGCCTGAATTCTATACATTGCAGGTAACAATAAACAAAATGCTATGTTGAGAAAGCTAAAATAGCATACAGTCGACCCTTGATAGACTGCCATCCTTGTTATTCGCCAATACAAAACACAACCAATGTTTCTTCTCACACATTAATCTGCTCTTTTTAAACCACCACTCTCGTTCACTTCTAAACTTTTACCCAGTTCCAAAGGTGGCAGCTTAAATAGGTTTGACTACTTTTGATTATGCGAGGCAACAAGGCTGTGCTGTATTGATAATTGAAATAAATAGGTGGAAAATCCAAACTTAAATTTTTTATGTAGGCCTACAAGTATTTAACGAAGTATGTATTTGGCTATACAGAATATATATATATTGGCTATATATATAATGTCACTTCTTTATTTTAATCCTCTCATTTGCCTGTTTTTTTTTTAAAATCCTTGAGTTATCACCCATTGTTAGTTGGCATTTTCTCACAGCTATGATATATGCGAAGTCCCACTGTTTTTGGCAATGGTTGATACTCTGCCACTAGTGTAGCTTTTTAAAATACATTTGTGTGTGTGCGCAGGGAATTGTATTTTGCCTTGTTCATTCATGTTCATTTATTATTTTGCGAAATTGGTATTGGAAACAAGCCAATTCACTTTTGACATGGCAATTCATGGTTTGTAGAGGTTAAATATTAATGACTGGGCATGAACATGCGCTTGTCACAGTATGTTCTATAAACGAGCACAAGGCCATGCAATTGTGTTTACTCCATTTTTACTACATGATGACATGTTGGTGTTTTCTTCCTGTACTTAATGATCAAGGTACCATTGACTTTTGCGAAGTTTAAAAAAAAAAGAATGTTTATATAACCTTATTTTTTATAGATTTTTACTTTCATAAAGTTTGATTTGAATAGGCTACAGTGTTATTATTTTTTCATTGCCAGCACTTATTTTTGGAATTAAGACGTCTGCTTGGAATCTATTTATTAAATAGATGACTGTCGTTGAATTTTGTCTTCTCTTCCAAATACGCAGGGGATTTGGGTTTTGTTTTATTGTGTTTTGTGATTGGCTGAGATTTTTCATTTCCTATAATCCTGGAGCCACCCTCCACTGTTGTTCTGGAAAGATTGTTAAAACATCATTGTTATTTACTATGACGTGCTAAGGTGTAGCTTGGACGATAAGCTTGGGTCTTAATCCTGGTCATGCTCAAATGGATCTTTATGGTAAAGGTGATGAAACCTATGTATGTATTTGTATGGGATCTTGAGCTACTCTTGATGCGGATTGAGTCAAATTGTGGTGCCAGTCAAATTGAAGTAGGTTATTAATACACGAAGTACAGTATGTGCAGTTTTAAATAGTATGCCAAGTGGTTTCTTTGAAGTTTTTGATAATGACATTCTAGTTCTACTGTATATCAATTATTTAGTAAGCTTCATAGCTTTTTCAAAAATGTTTTGTCTAGGTTCTTTTTCATTTCGCGTATTTTATCTTATATGGTGACCCGTCAAAATAGCCCAAAACAAAACAGCCTGCACACAAAATAGCCCAAAACAAAACAGCCCGCACACAAAATAGCCCAAGTTGAAACAGAAAACAGCTCAGGTCAAAATAGCCCAAGAATAAATCGATTAATTTATGTATAATAACATACTTTGAAATAAAACTACTGTAGGTATTTAACTTATTAAACTGAAATAATTATTTAATTACACTAAAAACTCGATTATCCGAAATTCCGGTTTATCCAAATCACGATTATCCGAAATTTCAGTTTATCCAGTTAAGTTCGATTATCCCAAATTTCCAGTTAATTATTTAGATTTAATAATTTTTTAACTGTTCACAAGCCTCCTTTGTTAGAGCTTGTAAGTATTTTAATGTAGATCTTAAGTCTTGTATTGGAAATTTTAAATACTGTTTTCAATTCTAGTTGGTTTTCTTGTACTAAACGGAGATTTTATTTAGTCGTATTGCTGATACTGTATATAGGCATAGATTTTGATCGTGTTTTTTATTACCGACTTTTTAACTAATTTTTTTATATTTTATATATTTTTTTGTTTTGGTTTTTTTACATGTTTTTGTGTCTTTTTTGCTCTTTGAGAATGGTTTCGCAATAAATAAATAAATAAAATAAAATACCTACCTATATTAGTTTTATTTCAAGAAATTATGTTAGAAAGTTATTAGAATTCTTTCTTAGGCCGTTTTGATGGGCTATTTTGGCTTGGGCTGTTTTGACATCGGCTATTTTGTGTGTAGGCTATTTTGACGGGGTGCCATTGTATATACACATTATATATGTATGTAGGAAATGCAATAACGTGTAATAATAATAATAATACACAATCTGATGCACATTTATTCTAATGTGGAGGTTATTGTATATAGTTTATAATAAGCTATAGGTTAAAATATTGTAGTTTTATGATTTTCTTTAAAACATAGCCAGTTGTTTTACAAAATATGCTTTGGAGAACACAACAGTAAATTCAAAATTGAAAATCCGTGAATTCAGTTTGAACAAAAGTATTTGTTCATTCTTTTTTTAACATTATTCGAAATGAATATTTCCAGTGTATACAGCTGTAGGATATCTTGTTTACAAAGTAACAAATATCGTTTCAATGCGCTTTAGATTTTAATCGTATATTTCTTTATATTTTTAACAGATTGCCATCACCATTTCGTCAACAGCAACAACAGCAGCAGTTGAATAACAGTAGTGGTAAACCATCCAGTGGTGTGAGTGGTTCTTCGCCAGGTGTGGGGGTAGGCAGCGGTAGCAGTGGCGGTGGCAGTAGCATTCCGACACCTTCCTCTGTGGCAAGCCGCAAACAGACTTCGGATCGCGGTCGAGGAGGACCAACGACAACTACAGGTAATAAAGCCTTTGGCAATAGCTGCTAGCTAACATACATTTACTCGATGCAAGTTGAAAACAGTTGCATCTTATGCTGAGTATGAGTTGTTTACACGTTTTGTCTAAGAAGGAAGGGGTAATATCAATTACGATTCATGGGAAAATTAGCAGAATGTGATTCAGTAGGGTCCTTCAAAATAAGTTCTGAGTGAGGTAAAAAATAAATCCAGTATGATTAGATAGACATAGTCGCCTCCCTTCTGGGCTTTGGTTCTTTGTACCAGCTCCTCACTCCCCTTTGCTTGGTTGCTGACAAATTTATTCAAATCAATTTGGAGACTATCATTTTTATTATTTTTTATTTTAAAATTTAACAATCCTGACGGATCAAATAAGTGTAGAATAAAAACACAATACAACATCGGCCAATAATAAATACAGAATCGCATTCACATAAAGTAATAGCTCATCAAACTCTTGATAATTGTTAGAATTGAATACAATAATAATGCTTCCGAATTTTTGTAATCACAAAGGCATGGCATTTTATAATAGTCATCAAAGGTGTTACAAGGAAACGCTTTTCCAGATGACCAGATACAATACATAAAACAATTGGAACTTGAGTTGTTTGGTTTGGTTTGGTTGGTTTTTTTTTTTGGTTTTTTTATTTGTTTTATTTTTTTTTTATACATAATTTCTATCGACAAAGGATCAGTTTTACTGTTTCTTACTTATTCAAACATTACCACATTAACAAATAAATTAAAACTCCAAGGTGCAAAAAAATGAGAAAATTCCTACCTTGGTCCAACTGTGACTTGGTAGATTAAAGATGAAAGATAACCGACGTTTCGCCCCTTATTTTGTCAAAAATTATCTAGGAGCTTGATCACAGTAAGGAATATAAAACAAAACAAGACGAAAACCAACAATACGAGTTGGTCCAAGGTAGGACATTTTTTAATTTTTTTTTTCACCTTCGAGTTTTAATTTATCTTGTATTTTCGGGTAGGGAAGTTTAAATTGCACATTAACAAAACTACTTAAAAAATGATATAATGTAATTTGTTTGTTAAGAGACTTTGAGTCTCTTAGTCTATGCTATCATATACAGTATATCGTAATTAATTTGTTCAAGGTTATATTTTTATGGACCTACGTGTTTGTGTTATTGAAACCAAACTAGACCAGCCAAATAAGGAATGCAAAACGCTATTATGTGCAGTTAAGAGTCTGCACAAATTAAGATGAAACTTAGTTGTACATGCATATCATACTAACGTATAATATGGTATACAAGTATAATAGCTTTCATATAATATGCCATGGTTGTGCTAGACTGGTCACAATTGCATACATAATAGATAATTTTAACAACGTATTGCAGGTCTATTGATGAATTGAAGGCTTGCCAAGAATAACGTTGTATGTTAGAAAAATTCAATATTGAGATAATTATGAAAAACCGTGCCTCATATATGGGCCTAGCTAGTGCTACCAATAGACAAACTCATACCTACCTAACCATGACCAACAACTATACAAAGTTAGTATAGTTGTTGGTCATGACCTAACGTACCTACTGTATATCATATACATACCTCTTCGAAATTGGTCACACCTAATATGTGACAATCCATGTGTATTGTGTTGCTGAATACCGGTACTAATTTTGCCATTTACTCAAAACTATAAATTGTCACATGCAACGTTATTAACTGGGCAACCCTTCAATTGTAGAATACTTTATGCTGAGTATTTCAATAACCATTTATTGGTATCATATTATTTGGTCAAACTAAGATTAAACTTCAACAAAATATGTGATAAGCAAGTGACATGTTTGAGAGAACATGTTTAGTTCTTCATTTGAAAATACTATGAGTGGAAGGGCTTATAATGGAAACTTTACGTAATATGTCCCAAACGAGTTTTGTGTGGGGAGCATGGAATGATTTGTTAGTGTAAAGTTTACTCGGATTCCATGGAAAAGAAATGAGTTGGAATGACCCTTGCATCACAATTTTTCTGTTGGTAATGGTGGTGATTGTGAATTATTTAAGACAGTAGGGTGAGTCTCATGCCGAGATGGATGGGGTCACTCCTCCTGCAGCTCATCGTGGCTGGCTGACCGCAGCTACCACATTTCCATGCTTCTGGTTTATTTTGTCTTCATTAAAGAAGAGTTAATGTCTACACAAGTCTGAAATATGCAACATGGGGAGTAACTGAAACCTGAGGTTATTTAAAAAATAGGTTTGTTAAAAATGTTGTACGAGTCATAGATGACAGGATTTTTTGCACACAATTGCTAGATCGATTGTTGTTAAAATTCAATCACCATGTTCATCTATGTTGAAGCAAAAAACGAATTTGACATCGTATCAAGCCTTGATCTTTGACGTTTCATTCTTAGGGTCTGTATAGGCTGTAGGGGGAATGGATACTTCATATCTTACAAGTCTGATTTTCCCCACCATCGGTAGTTGGTTATTCATGAATGGTAACTCATGTCATGATCATTGATCCCCCGGACGGTATTCTGCTTTCTATTTGCAATAGTTAGTTGATAAAATACAATCGCTGTGTTCATCCAGATTTAATGTGGAAAAGCCTTTGACGTTTTTTTGTGCTGCTTCATGCTTTTTTTGGTCTGTGTAAGGTTGAATGGGTTCTTGACTCCTCCTGTAGACGCTGTAGTTTCTGATTTTTTCGCAATCATCGATCGTTTGAAATTCATGAAGGAAACCGGCGCGACATTCTTTGCCAGCTACAGAAAAGAGCTTATGAATTATGGATATCACTTGGTCGTCCATTTGATTTTATGTGGTACTGTGCAAAGCTGGTAAGAGGAGAAACCCACTTTAAGTAGGTAGATTTTTGAAGAGGTAGAGAATGATCCACGAGCTTCTTGAAAAATGCTTTTAGATTATCAGCTGAAACACGAACCTTGATTTATTGAACACTGAGTGGAAGGAACTTGTGACTGAGCAGTGCAACCACTTGCCTATCTGCGTTCTATTCTTGCACCTACATGGAAACTTGTGTTTAAACATTTATTTCATTGACATTGTGGGAGTCGCATCTCGAAGTACAGAAATCATTTGCACTTGCTGAATCTTTTAGCCCATCTCTTCAGTAGGGGTAGTACATGACATCATCATCTGCAGGTGGAAACCATTCCGAAGTGCTATGCGTAGCAGCTGGGAGTTGAAAACAGAATCACCGCTAATTACAACACAGAGAAACAAATGACTGGAAGATAGTAGTGGATGTTTCTGCACAATGATGGTAGCAGGTGCGTGTTGCTCGTGATCATTGTCACTGCCATGCATTTCGTCCATCCAAGTTCACCAATTTGATAAAGTGACGTTCCCTCCCCCCTAAGTAGGGCCGTTGGGAAAAATTATTTCAGTGACACCTGAATGTTCAACAACGGTAACTTTTTGAAGCAGTATGTTCTTGAGCTGTAAATGACAGAAACCAGATAAAAGGACCACCGTTACTAACATTTTGAACAGTTATCTTTTGTCCCATTAAATTTTGGAGTTGAAAATATTTTCTTTTTATCTACAAGGAGTTCCGATTTATAGGAGTTTTATATATTACGTTCTTTTTTCATACGATGATAGAAATTCTTCCAGAAGTCTGTATAGGAACTGTCGTTATTATGCAATTCTATACAGTGTAGTGATGCAAGGTGTATAAAGTCTAACCTGTATACACTTTGCAGTGATGCACAAGTGATCAAATGCTCCTGCATCTGCTATTTTTCTTCCACAACGTGTATGTCGTGATGAAATGTTAGGTAGCCTTTAGGCTGAAATTGTCCTCTGTGTTCCATTTTATGAGAAATTTGATTTATATATGTGATTTTCAATTTATGCAAGGTTTTCAGACATCTTCGTATAAATCAAGGATCACCTGAATGTTTTATGATGACTTGTTTGAGTTTCTCTTGCTGCAAGATCTTTGTTTTTCAACATTCTCTTTTCCTTTATGGTTTCTTTCAACATGATGGATTGCTAATCGACTTCCAATGAAATTTGTTCTTTTTTTTCACTGTTGGTGGGTCTTTTGTCACTCTTTCAGCAACCAATAGAATTTATTTCACGCATCATAGCTAATCCGAATACTTGGATTTTTTTCTCCGAAGGAGTAGTTCATAACCAAATACATTTTGTCGATGAAATGTCTCGTGAAATGTAGCACCGAAGTGTGGAGCATGTGGCAACAAGATGACACTGCTACGGGTTGTGGAATTTATAGGATTGCTCCATTTGATATATATATATATATATATGTATATATATTTTTCAAGTTTCAATTTTGGAACTGAGTAAGCCGATGTTGATGCTTGCAAGGGATTTTTCCTTTTTGCACTCGAATTGCTTTTTTTTAGGAAAGTGAAATCTCCTGGAGGGAATCGAAAGAATGAATGATTCATCTGTCACATGCACTTCATCTTCCCGCATCTCATTTATGTTCAGAACGCACCGTTCGTTGTCTCGGTGTGTCTCTTGACAGCCACGAAAAGGAAAAAAAAAATGAAAACGATTTCATTTTAATGTCACTTATTAATTCCTTTTTTTTTTCTCTTGGGATTTATTATAACAGCGAATATGAAGCCTTATGTTATTAAAACACTTTTGAAAAGTTCGAGCTAAACTGTTTTTCTTTTATTATTTTGGCATCACTTCTTGCACTATTCATCTCGAATTTTGAAATTTTAAAGGCAACTGGTACAACAACTATTACAGTTCTATTGTAAACAGCCCTGCTGAGGTTTTCGTGTTTTCAACCAACCATAGCTTTGGCTGCTCATTCCAAAGCAACTTGATTTACGGCTTTTTCATCGCCCAGCTGCCAAACCACGTGCACACTCTGATAACAACCCTAACATCTTCCCAAACATAGCCCTTAGAAAACTGTTTTCTCGCTGTTATTTACTCGCAAATTTCAATTTTTACTCGCTTGATTTATGACTCCCCCATAAAACTGGGAAAAAACAACCCCTCGACGTTTAGTAGTAAGATGCCTGGGAAAATTAACAATGAGTTGCCCTAGATAATTAATTTTTTTTTGTTACCATCTATCGATTTAATAATAAAGTTAATAGTTTTGCTTAACGTTATGTAAGCTAAGTTTTATGGTTTTGGGTTTTTTAGTTTTCATTCAATTACAAATTGTTTGAAGTTTTTGTCTAGTTTCAAGCTCCCCCCTTCTCCTCGAACCTAGAATATTTTATTATTTCAATCCACAATGTAAACTTGGGATTGGTTTATGATTTATTCGCTAGTGTAGAAAATATTTCAATCAACCTTTTGAGTGACTGCAATTGCTTAGGATAAGATTGCATTGGATGACAAGGGACGACTATTGCATAGAATTGACCAGGGACAAAAAATTGAATATCGGTTAATTTGGGCAATAATTTATTTGTTTACCGGTTATATTTTTTTAATAACCGCAGTTATTATTGCAAATGTAGGATTTTGAGGTCACTATTCGAGAGCGGTTATTATTTCTTTATTTCAAGCAGACCCGTGCAACGTAACGACCATTCTACCAGGAAACGTTGAAAATTTACAGCTGCACAAAGCAACATTGGCTATAAGCACTGCTAGCTCGTGTTCGTACACATTGTAACATACTGCGTACAGTAGTGGCATAGTATATTTAAAAATCTAACTGTTAGGTCACACAAACTGAGTTTACGTTCGAGTAACTATTGTAGGTAACGGTATTGTGTTCACTGTGCGTAGATCATTCACTAATACCATACATATGCACTATACCAAATATCAAATATGGCATGGTAGTAAGTACCTAAGATACTCTGCACATCAAATTTACTCTTTTGAGCATTATCTCAAATAATAGCCGCGGTTACTATTGGAGGGTGGTTATCATTGCATATGTAGAGTTTTTCCTGCGGTTATTATTCGAATAAAAGCGATATTTTTTTTTACTTTGTCATTTAGCGTTGATTTGTGAGGAAACTCCAGCTGACAGCTTGCTAATTTTATTCGAAAAAATGTAACTGTGGCATCCATTTCGCAAGCTCTTATAATGTTCAATGCTTTTATTTTTATATTTTATACCGTCAGCAACGGAACAATAGAAAATACATGAAAAACACTATTATACATAGAAATGACATGTTTATACAGTAATTTGTCAAATTCTGTTCATGTATGATATACAATATTATTAAAATCTTATCAAATTGCTATGCTAAACTGGACAGTTCTTTACTATTAGATAAAATTATTTGTTCATTGATTTTAGTGTTCTGAAATTCATTTTGGAAATCTTAGTTTGATTCATATTTTATTTAGTAGAACTTGAAGTTCACTGGTGTAGTGTTATTATATGTTATTGATGAAACTATTCATTCAATTCTACATATCTAGTACCGTAGTAAAGTAGAGTACATTCTCTGCCATTGACATAAAGTTCCTTTTTCACTCAGTAGCCATTTCTTTGCTCGATTAGTTGGAGAGAGCCAGTGACAGAACTTGAACAGGTGGGGGATGGAAAAAAAGAAGGGGCCCTTTCACCCTTACTCCCCCTTGGCCCAACCAACAGTGCAGTTGTTCTCCCTGCTCCTAGGGTTTGACAGCATAGCGTCTGTGTTCTGGAGCAGGCGAGCGAGAGGAGGTTAGGTTGCTGATGCTGCTTGCCTCATTCATAAAGCCCTTTGTGAAGTTTGTGGTGGTGGTGCTGCTGCTGCTCCTGGGACCTGTGCACAGTCTTATTACATTCACTTCCATCCAGGCTGGCCATGCCTAGGTCCCGATTTTCTTTGGCATGTCTTTCATCATGGAAAAGCGACCCTGACATTTTTTACTATTGCCCAGGTAATGTGTAGAATATTTGTTTTTCCTCTCTGAAGAAATCTATTGATCTGTTAAGAGTTACACAAGTTCAATGTCAGAGTGAAGGTTGGTTTTTATGTTGTTTTTTTTTTTTTTACTTCCAAAAATTGTGGTGTGTTTTTATAAAAAAAGAGATTTTTAGTGAACTATTTTTCACCAAAAATTGAATCTGATTTTTTTTTTTTTATGAATTCTTTTTTGTGACATTGGTGTTATTTTAATTCAGTGGTAATGAAACTTGCTTAGCCTAAGGCAGGCCGGAAGTGCCATGTTCCAAATAAGGGTGAACTTCACTTTCTTTGACGTTTTTCAATTTTTTTTTAATTTCATGCAACATTCACTTATGAACGTATGTTAATTTGGGAACTCACTAACTTTTTAGTTTAGATTTTTATATTTTAGTTACGTTTTACTAGAAGTAATAACAGCTTGGCATAAGGTATGATCCATTGTCTGGAGCTTAGCACCCTTGTTTTTGTGTGGGTGGATGGATACAGGATGTCGTCCACGTGCAGCTAGCCATTCAGCAGCATCCCTTTGCCTCATATCTAAGCTTATCTTTCACTATCCCTCTTCTTTGTCTCTTTTCTCACCCTAATTTCTGTGTGTTGGTTGTTACTATGTAGTTTACAGAAACTTCTCACAATGAACCATCGATTTCTATATGCACACTAAATTAGAAGCAACAAACATATTTTATACAGTACTGTAAAATTTTACTTGATTAACTATTAGATTATTTGTTAACATTTTGAAATTTTATTTTAAATATTAATATAATAGCTATTTATTTATTTATATATAAATTGAATGTCTATGGCAAGCTACATTTTGGCCAGACGTTTATTTTTTACTTATAAATTTTATTTTTAAAATTGCAATATTTTTATAACAAAATTCTTCTTCACCAAACATTGATCACTTCAGATCAAATCATAAAATATCTTAACTTATTATTTATTTTTTTCAAGTAAAATAATGTTTTTTTTTTTCATCAACCATCTGCAACTGACAATAGCTCTAGGGAAAATGTTGTTTTTGTCCCCCAAATTTTTATGGGAGGGTCTACTTTAAAGATTTTTTTTGGATGCTGTACAATGTTAATTAAAAAAATAAGTTTGATGTTTATCAAACTTTCTTATAATGGAAGACATCTTTAAAGGATTATTTTTTATTTTCTGAATGAATGGGACCTTTCTTAAGATGGTAGGGCCATTTTGACAGATGTCTGCAAAGACTTGTAAAAAAAAGCCATCCAGAAATCCATTAAAAGTTTTTGAAATTTCTCTTTGTATGTTAAACAAAGATAACGTTGGCGAGACTGTACTTGTATTCACTTGTATGTATTTATTTTGTATCAGTTGGAAAACCATTTTTTGAATGTATGATTCGCGACTCCTTAGTGACAACAAAAAAGTGCGCGTGGCTTGGTTGCAGATCTGATAAAAAAAAAATTGAAGAAATCCAACCCCTGTTGCTGGGTAATGTTCATATATTTTAATGAACCAAGCGGTTGTGAGGATTTTGTGCGGATGATGGTACATTTCATGTTGACACCATGAGCGCATTTCTCACACACAAGAGAACGTGATTAGAATTTTGTAGTGAAGAGTTTCATTTCGAATCAAAATCGATGTTTAATACCTTTCAAATAACTTGGGATAACTGGAAGCCGTATGACAATAGAGATGTCATGCAATGTATATATCACTTACAAACTCGATTACTTGGCTCCACAAATTGAAGCTGTGAAAATTCCAGGATCTGGGATAGAATGGCTTGCAGCCATTGATTAAGTGCCAATGCTTGTTATAATGGCAGTCTCCACCCTTGCTTTTCCCTGTTTGTTACTTTTATCACCATCAATCTGTCACTTAACACTTTGTTGAAAGGCAGTTGGAAATTCGGTTATAATCACAACTGCATGTTTAGAATTTCACGCATTTCCGTTAAAAAAAATAGTGGATGTTCATGCTAATAGATGGCAATGACAAGTGTTTTGCGTGTTCTATTATGTGTTCGTTAGACAGACGTTATTCTGTCGTTTGGGTTTGTTACGCCTCTAGAACAACGGATAACACAAGATATTTTTTTCAGTTGTTAGACAAAGATGTTACTGCTTTGTTACTAATTTGGCGCAATGCTAAATGCTCAAAAAACGAACTAGACTGTCTTTAGGTAGCATCGGATGACGTTTGCGGTTCGTTTCATGCACGATTTCTTCCACCCCTGGCAAATGCCGTGAACGTGGTACATAACTCACAAGGGATGAAGACGAAGGGGAACCGAAATCGTCCATCGTGCACGTTCTGTCTCCCTTCCCCCATTCCTTCTACCCAGTGACAAGAAAAACAGCTTCTATTTCTTTGCAGAAAACTGATCACAACTCTCACACAGACATACACACACCACACAAATACACTCACACTCGTCCCTTGTTCCTGAATTTTACTTGCATCTAATCCATTTCACCATGATGCCCATTCCATGTCACTGTCTTCTCATTTCCATTGGGGAAATGTCCTCCAACACAAGTCTAAGATTACGTGGAGGAGAAGAAATCCACCGGGTGGAGGGGATGTGTAGGGGATATCCTAATGCTTTGCCACTGAAAGGCAATTGGGACTCCCTCTATGAAACGCCGTCTGCAAGCTACCCAACATCATGCTCTCAAGTTTTAATGGCCATCCTAGTTGAGGTATATAGGAGGCTGTTACCATTTTACATAGATTTACAGTTTCGTTATAACATTTTTTTTTGTTCTGTCCAGGGGGGGAGGTTTCCCAGTAAAAATGAAAAAAAGTTGTAGGCGTCAGCAATGAACACTATGCTTTTGAGGGGCATTGTGTTCAAATTTAGTTACGTACTTATTAATAGTGAAAGGTCAATGCGATCTATTTCGAGACAAATACTACGACTTTCAGCGGAGTTGTACCAATTTTTAAAAGTTAATCTATTCGTACTCATCACATAAGCTAATATGATTTCCTATGATTGGTTCTGATATTTTTAAGAAGCTATTTACGAATAAACATCACACGATGATAATTTTACTAAACTCAGGGTGCATTTGGCTAGCTAATTCAAACTAGCAAATGTGATCGTGGCGGACGAAGTGTGGAAATATCGGTAGTCTTCGTAAATTTCTTAATAAAATCATGATTAAGCTCATTAAATGGTATTTTGGTCTATTCTTCACTTTCAGCAGTATCAAGCTCTGAAAAGTAGTGTGAAAAACCATGCAGGTGAAACATGACAGTGTAGTTTCTCGAAGGGATTCCGTTCCCACCAATGGGATGTCTTGTGTTGTGTGCCTAGAGATAACTTCTCGCAATCGATCCAATTTTCCATTGATGAATTTCTAGTAATTTTCTGTGATGATCAGATTCGCTTTGCTTGTCATGTTTAGATAAGGTACCCTCATCTTTTTGAGGTAGTTGTACTAGATTCTATATATACTGTACATGTGGCAGTAAACTGCACCCCATACTTTTTGACACACACATTGGGCTTGGTGTGGGTGTTTGCCCACCTCCGATGAAATGAGTTCAGCCCGAGTCAATTTGGGGTACGCTGGGAACAACGCTCGCTCTGAAGCTAGAGAAGTGAGTCATCGTTCTCCACCGGTCTCCTCTAGCCTTGGAGGTATTCGCCGCTGATGCCATTTGCGTTGATTTTCATCCCGGTTTGAAAATAATATAGCACACAAGACCAACCACAACAACAGCAACAGGAGTAGGGAAATCCCATCTTTAAATCACATGGCAGAATGTCGAGAGTTTCGACTCCTTGCTGGGACCTGTGCTACATCTTTCCCCTATGTAATACTTGAGGTGTGAGGTTAGTTGCTTGACCACGGGCCACGTTTCTTGTTTGTCAATAATTTTTTGTGTGTGTTGATTGTCATCACTAGACCTCGGATTTATATGCACTAAAAACATGTAAAATATGTATGCAAATATGCACTAAAAACCTTCAAAATATG
>JAQIWH010000941.1:0-37779 GCA_034695005.1 Cryptops parisi | reverse complement strand
ATTCTTAATAACTTGTGCAAGTTTGAAGTGAATCCGTATAAGCGTTCGTAAGTTATCGCGGAACAAACACACAAACAAACACACAAACGAATGCAATTCCGTCCTACTTGTCGAAACATAGACCTCACTACGTTCGGTCAATTATTAACAATAAAACATTATTTTTTTCAATTTCTTAATACATATTTTCACACTTTGACAATGGAATTGTGCCATGGCCAGCAAGGTGACACTCAAAACAGTCCTGGAGAACTCCTGTCTCTTGGATGAATAGTGGAGACATAATTGCAGCCAAGCAAACGTGGAATACTCTGGCTGCCAAAAAAAGATTGCAAAAAGGTGGGCATCCTGCCCCGTAACCCAGCATCGGGCAAAACTGTTAATATACGGTACTGCCAGGTAGTATCATATGCCTTCTCCAGGTCAAAATTAAACCCACAGCATGCTGGTATTGAAGGAAAACATTTTGCAAGTAAAACTCAAGAAAAGCCAGATGGTCGATGGTAGATCGTCCATGACAAAAACCACACTGTAAAAAATGCAGCACTCTCGAGCCACCACACAAGATGCATGTTGACCATTTTCTCAAAGAGCTTACAGACGCAACTAGTAAGGGCTATTGGTCTGTAGCTCTTAGCCAGGCTTCATGATAAAGACAAGTCGTTTCTTTTAATGCTGATGGTACAGAACCCTTACATCATATCCTGTTAAAGAATGTTAGAATTGCCTGCAGAGAATGTGATGATAAATGCTTCAACATTAGGTTGTAGATGTTATCAGGACCTGGAGAGGTGTTTTTACAGTCACGTAAGGCAGAATGAAGTTCCCACAGATGAAAGATAGGATCACACAGATCAAAGATAGGATGGTTCTGACTGGTCAGATCTAAAAACTAGAGGCCTGATTTTTAATGACCAAAAAAACAGGATCATAATTCTGGCAACTACTAACATCAGCAAAGTGTTGCACTAGGATGGTAAAAATGACAACTGGATCAGTGATGACTTGACCGCCCGTACTCAGTGCACACACTCTGGAACTAGCCACCTTACCAAAAACTCGACGTCTTTTTTCATACACCCGAGATGGATTCTCGTACGTTTAAAGACGACACATACGCTTGCCAAGAGAAACGCTTTGTGACCAGGACAAGGCACCGCGTGATCGCACGATGCCTCTTAAAGATGGTGAACTTCACTGGCGTAGAATAGTGTTTGAAACGCCTTAGCGCACACTAACGATCCCAGATTGCATTGGCCACCTCTGGATTCCACCAAGGAACTGAATGGCAAGCACGCTTTCCTGATGTGAATGGGATGGACTCCCGTGCAGCGTATATGATGGCCTCACTGATTTGATGATAGCTCTCATCCACGGAGGAAGATGGATCAATCTCATCCCATTCAGCAAGACTGGTGTAAAGTGCCCAATTAGTGCCCATTTAAGCGGGTTTCACATTCGAAGCGTTCATGAGGCGGTTAGAGAGTAGACGGCTTTCGACACAGCAAGGGAGCATGAGGCTACGTCATTAGTGACATCATGCACGCCTCGAGCTATTTCAGTTTCAACTACGAAGCGACTGCAAGATTCCGTAGAATCTTACAAAAAATCGGAACATGTTCGAAAAAACGTAAGCACTATGGAAAAACCGTAACAAAGAACCAATCACGTACAAGAGTGAGTCGTGGGAGATAAGGGGAATTGTACGGTATATGTTAACACTTTGGATTTTGATCAAAACTATATATTAAAGCTCCTTATTATGTGATTAAAAATAATACAAAATGTATACTGTATACACCTGCATGTGTGTGGAAATGAAAAATAGATTTCGCTATTATGCGATTCTGATTGGCCTTCCTAACATACCCCCCCCCTTATGCAAGCACCACCCGGCATGAGCTGTAGACCTAAATAACCTGCATTTGTTTATAACATAACATCGAAATTTTTATCGCATTTCCTCGGGTGCATATGCATATACTATTTTTTTTCACAAAATAAGAAGCTCAAAAATATAGTTTTGATCCAAATCTGACATGTTACCTATATCGTAGTGTAGCTGTTGGACAATGAAAATCTTCATATGTCAACACAACGTCACATGCAAGCGTTGTCAAATCAGAAAACTTATGAGCCAATCACGTTGCGAAAAAAACTTTATCACAAAAATCGTGGGAAGGTAGTAGTGATTGTGAAACGATTGCGGCACCAAACATTTCTTCAAGCTCTCACGGCACGTGTAACATAATGGGATCTCCGTTAACCTCTGCACTTCAGAAACGAAACCCTTTGATTGTTAAACCCGCTGTAGGAGGCCTCCCACCTTGATGTAATTGAACGATGATGGGGTGGTGATCACTCCCACACAGATCTTGATAGACTGACTAGTTGGTTAAGGACATAACCACAAGGCTGCACAAGGAAAGATTAATGACACTCCAGGTGCAATAAGCAGCAAAGAGGTGATTGTAAGAGCCATCGTTCAAGTCACTTGATCCAAAACAACACCATGGGCCGAGTTGGTGACAGACCCCCATGTGTAATAGTGAGCATTGAAATCACCAAGAAGAAAAGGGCTTGGAAGTTCCTCAATGAGATAAATGTTCTCCTGGCGATAGGTCCGTTGATCAGGCGGGAGGTACAAAGGTAAGTAGTTGGGGAAATGAGGCGCACCGACAACAAGGTCATATGATACCCACAAAACAGGAGGAAAAAAGGAAATGAGATAGGGAAACCACTAAATGCGGTTGATCACAAGAGAAAGTTGGAGGAAATGAAGTAAGCGAGGAATCAAGTTAGCAGAGCGTGTCCGTGATCTCACACCGATGCTTATATCGTATATCGAAATTTTGGAATGCAAAATTACACTTTTTGACATTCGCACTACATTTTGCAGTAAATCACTGCACAAGTTTCACACCTGCTTTCTTGTATCTGGGTAGAGAATTATACAACCCATTACACTGGACATTCAAATTGTCAGAGCACGCATCCCTTAAAAACAAGGATTATGTTGCCTGGGTGCAACAACATCAACATTTTCTTTGTGAAGCTTTGATAGATGCACAGCAAGCAATGCATGTAGCACAAACAAAACAAAAGAGGGAATATGACACACATCATAAACCCATGGAATTTACAGAAGACGATCGCATTCTTTACCTAACGCAGCTAAAGGTATTTCTGCGAAACTAGTGGACAGATGGTACGGTCCCTTCAAAATCACAAAACGTGTAGGTCTAGTCACCTATAATCTTGAAGACAGTGATGGTATAGCCATGAGTCATCACCACGTTTCTGATTTAAAAAAATACTTGACGTCATAAGCAAAAACAAAGACGATTGTTTTAATTTTTTTTCTATTTTTATACTGTCAGTATTTGAAATCCCTCTTTTCGAACAAGACTCATGCATCAACATACTCGTGAGACACGAGATTTACTTCAAACAGTATAAAAAAGCTCAACATACAATAAGCAGCAGCATTCACTCGCCTGAATGCCCTCTACACACCTCAGTCAACAAGAAGCATCACACTCTCTCTTCACACTAATTTAACTGATTCACGTCCTACATCAACTAGCCATGACGTATCCCAATCGCAGAGCCACCCTCAGAAGGGTGGATGGTGGTTTGTGCAGCCTCAGCTTCTCAGAGCCAGGCTCAGAGAAGCTTTGGCGAGAAGTGCGTGTGGCACAAGGCACTCGGCGCGGTAGTAGGTTCGTCCAGAAACCGTTGCCGAGAGTGCCCCACAAGGGACAAGGACATGTGCCATGGAGGCAGAACGTGCAATACGCACGACCTACCGGCTCCTAAAACGCGTGCCGTCTCGATGGAGTGGAACTGGGCGAAAAGGATGACAGCATTCTCTGAAGGGAACGGGTTGGTAGTGACTGATTCCACCATGTGGGAACTACCCCTGGTTTGCTGGCGTCCAGGTGAAATAAACCAGCAACCCCAAACTCCTTTTCCCCCTATGGTCACAACTTAAAGCATGTCAACCTCTCGTACCCCTCCTCGTAAAACGTGCCAAACCAAACCAGACTGGGAAAACATAGCCGAAAAAGAGCATCCAACCAGACGAAGATGGTATGGATTACCAAGAGATTTTGGATGGCAACCAGTCAATTACACAGAACATCCAGCAACAAGCTCAACATGGTGATGTTGTTGAAGAAATGGGAGGACTAGGGTCTGGGACCCAGCCAGCAGACGGGACTGCTGAGGTAAAACAGCAAGGTATAAGCAAAGTGGCCAACGAGGATGCAGATAAAAAAGATCAAGTGGTAGAAATGCGTCAACAACTGGAGAAGTTCCTTTATGGCGACTCCAGCAAAATCAGTAAAACCTCTGCAGCGTTTATCCTGAAAAGATTTGCAACCCTGGAGTTGATGTTGTCGAAAGAACTTGGAGTCTCGGCCAGCTGGAGGGCGGCGTATATGGGTCTGGCAACCAAAACTCACCAGTCATATGCGCAAGTGGCATCACGTGATACGGAAAAAGGTCATATGGACCCAGGCACTCAAGGCAGGAAAAAGAATCGCTCTGCTTCCATCAAAGAGCCTAAAACATCACATGGCAACATGATAAAAGCGAGCTATGCAAAAGTGGTGATCGCACCTGAAGACCCTCAGGAAGAGGTTACCCAAGAAAACCTCCGGAAGATCATAAAGGATACTTTTAACCCAACAAAGGAAAAGTTAGGATTCGCAGTTTGAGAAGAGCTGGGGAAAATGTGATTCTTATCGAGATCGAGACAAGTGCTGAAGCAAGAAAGATTATGGACAATCCAGATCTCAAGAAAAAAGGGTTTGTCACAAAACCTCCTGCATCAAAATCTCCCCGGATCATAATTTATGACGTTCCAAAAGAACTGACGAAGGCAGAGGTTATTCAAGCAATCAAGACCCAAAATCCCTGCTTTGCCTCTGGGGGAAACAATCCGGACCTTGAGCAGCATATGAAGTTGACGTTTCGTACAGGGAAGATAAGAGAAGATCTGCAAAACTGGGTAGTAGAGGTCTCCTATCAACTAAGACAAGAACTTTTAAGAGCAAAGCGTCTCTTCATCGGATGGCAATCTTGCCGTTTAGAAAACTTTAGGGGCATGATGCTTTAGATGCCTCGGCATATCGCAAGGGATTGCAGAGCTGCTGAATCTACCTGTGGCCATTGTACTAAAAAAGGGCACAGACATTCAACTTGTCCTGAAAGTGAAAAGTCAGCAAATTGCGCTTTGTGCAAACGTGGACGAAGGGCATATGACCATTCCGTCATGAGCAAGGACTGCTCCCCCTACAAGTTCATCATGGCCAGGGCAAAGGAAACTACCATCAACGACCATGATGAATAGCTCGCCCACTTCAATCGGCATCAGCTTTGTTCAGCACAACTTGGGTCGTTCTCAACTGGCAACTGACGAACTGCGCCACAAAATGCATGAAAAAAGGCTCTTTGTTGCTTTGCTTCAGGAGCCTTACCACCGTAACAGACGCATCACTGGGTTTGGAAAAAAAGCAAGAATTTTCACTGGAAATTCGTCATCTGAAGTCCCGTGGGCGGTTATTATTGTCAATGACCCTGGTGTGGTGGTCACCAAGTTATCGCAGCATTGCACAGCAACCAGCGTTTGTGTCGAGATGTGCAAACCGGGCCTTAAGGCGGTTGTGATGTCTGCTTACTTCCGCTATTCGGACCCCATTGAACCGTATATCTTGTATCTCAACGATGTTGTTGCGTCTCTGATGGGCTCAGTGATTGTCTCTATTGATGCGAATGCTAAGTCTCTGTTGATGAATAATGATAATCATAATGAAATTGTGATGTGTGTGCATGATGTATGAGGGTAGTAAGCGTAAATGGGGATTAACCCTAAATAGAGTTGTGTTGCATTGATATAAGGAACTACATAAATAGTATATAAAAAATATAGTTATATTATTATAGTTATTATAATAAAAAAAATATTTTATTATTTGTAATATTTTTTATTAGTGTCACTAAAATCCTAGGTGATTGTTTTTTTGTTTGCTTACTTCCTCATAGATAAAGACCTTGTCTTTATCTTGTATATGTATGAAATTCAGTTGTGTGGTGGTTGCTCAAGGTGGACGGTTGCATTGTTTTGCTATTGCTGTATATTTATATTTTTTTGGTTTTTCTGCTTAGCCCTGTAATACAGGATTATTTTGTGACTGTTGGTGGTTTTTTTTTGGAATAAACACAGTGTGTTTATATGCATTTGTTTCTGGACATGAACATCTTTTACATCTGTTAGAAACCATTCCACCACAGTGTTGGTTTTACAAGTAGCCCTTGTTGACATTATGAGGATAAATTATCTCAACAGTCTCCAATGTAGGGGGGCAGTGAAACCAATCAGCGAGGAGCGCTTACTGAGGACTTCCTTGCTTCCTCTGGCCTTTTCGTTTTGAATGCCATTGACCAACTGGCAACGTTTTGCTCATCACACGAGGAGAGCAACATTGATGTCACCATCATTTCGAGCAACTTGGTCCCTTGTGTGGGAGGTTGGTGCGTTAGAGAGGACTGGACGGGAAGCGACCACCGGTGCATCACATTTGATCTGCATTCTGCAGCTGTCATCTGCACTTCGCCAGCCCAGCGACTGAAATACAACATCAAAAAGGCTAATTGAAACAAGTTCAAAAACATTCTGGCAGAGAAGCAGGAAGGCCATGTACAGGAAGAATGCTGCACTGTCTCCGACATCACTAGACAGCTTGGCAATGTCTACAGTGCGCTGTATAGGGCTTGTAATAGGTCTATTCCGAGATGTCATACCCGTTGCATCAGGAATACCCCCTGGTGGAATGATGACCTGAACACGATCAAAAAGGAGGTCTATAGAAAAAAGCGAACCTATCAGGGTTCAACAGGGAGGACCAGAAATTTGTTTCAAATTGAATACAATGATCTTCGTAAGAACTTTCAGCGTGAAATCCGGAAGGCAAAAGAGGTCAGCTGGAGGGCCTTTGT
Organism: Cryptops parisi; assembly: GCA_034695005.1. Lineage (NCBI taxonomy): Eukaryota > Metazoa > Arthropoda > Chilopoda > Scolopendromorpha > Cryptopidae > Cryptops > Cryptops parisi. The sequence continues at coordinate 30,777 of JAQIWH010000941.1, read as the reverse complement.
TGAAAACCAGGGTAATCAGAACCTCTGGGGCTTGGCTAAAACTGTTCTCACCAATCATGAGAACCTGAAAGACGTCCTTTGTTCAATCAAGAAGGACGGGGTGCACACGACGGACTGGTACACGACGGCGTCGACCCTTTTGGGAGTGCTTATTCCCGATGATTTGACAACTGGTGAGACAGAAGAACTGCGCATCCAAAGGCTTATGGATGCTCCCTTCAACCAGCAGATGGGAGAAGAAAATTTCACCGACCTCGAGGTTTACACCGCCATCCACACGATGAAGCCGAAAAAGGCTCCAGGCCCTGATGGTTTAGATCTCACTATCATCAAGAGAGCACGGCCACTGATCTCTAAAGAAATGCTGAAGATTTACAATGCGTGCCTGAAGCTTGGGCACTTCCCGGATAGGTAGAAGTTGGGAAAGATCATCACCCTGCTCAAGGGAGTCGAAAAGGAAAAGGCAAATCCTAAATCTTATCGCCCAATTTGTCTTCTGGCTGTCCTTGGGAGAGTCCTTGAAAAGCTGATTCTTAGGAGACTTGAGCCCATTATGCAGCAAGCAATCTCAGGAAGTCAATATGGTTTTAGAAGGGAAAGAAGCACAGGATGCCATTTTGAAGCTTCTCGCTCGCACAAAAGAGACTCAGAGTAAATATGTCTTAGGCATATCGTTGGACATCTCGGGCGCTTTCGATAACGTCTGGTGGCCCATGGTTTTGTACCATCTTCGCTCTATGATCTGCCCTGTTAACATCTTTAATCTCATGAAGGATTACTTCCATGACCAGAAAGTATACATTGGACAGGGCCACCAGCGGATGTCAAAAAGCGTCACAAAGGGTTGCCCTCAGGGCTCCATTCTTGGCCCTAGTCTGTGGAATCTGGTGTTTGACTCAAGCCTTCAACCCTTTGCAGATGACGACTCCACTATTGCGTAAGCTGACAACCAGATCCTTGTGATTGAAGCAAACTCTAGGAAAGAACTGGAAACGAAAGGGCAGGCAGCTCTGGATGAGGTGGAGATGTGGTGCAGTAAGAACAAAATGCAGTTGTCCAGAGAAAAAACTGTTATGATGCTGCTGAAAGGGAAGCTGAACATTGGTAGGCCTCCAACAATCCGCCTCGCTGATGGCCGCTCGCTGAAGATGGTACAGGAGATGAGATATCTTGGTGTCGTCTTCAATGCAAACCTGTTCATCAACGGCCACATTGCTTATGTTTGCCAGAAGAGTAAGCAACGTTTTTCGACACTCCGCAGCGTGGCTCGAAACACCTGGGGGCTTGGGCATGCAGCGCTTCGTGTCTTGTACAAAGGGATTTTCGTCCCTATGATCATCTATGCAAGTGTCTGTTGGTGGGAGAAACTGAGTTCCGCAAAAGAACAAACTGCTCAGTGCACAAAGAACTATCCTGCTGCAGATCACGAAGGACTATCGGACCACTTCTCGGAACGCCCTTCCTGTCATTGCAGGGATTCTGCCAATTATCATCGAAGCCATGATTGCCGTCATGCAGTACATCATCAGGAAGAGGATTTCCTTTAAGGTCGGGGTGCAAGACGTGGTTCCAACACCGAAGAATGCAGAGGAACTCAGGGATCGTGTGCGCCTCTTTGCAATTGACATCTGGCAGCAATCGTGGGAGCAAAGTGACACTGGGAAAATTACTTTTGCTTACTTCCCTACAATCGACTAGCGCCTACAAGCAACATGGGTCAGGCCAGACTTTTGCATTACGCAGTTCTTGAGTGGCCACGGGAACTTTAATGAAAAACTAGCATCTATGAAGCTCATCCCTGAGGGCCATTGCCCTTGCGGTGAAATAGAATCTATGTGTCATGTGATGCTTGACTGTCCTCATTTTGGAAACATTAGGAGGACAACAATCCAAGATATCATCGATAAGCATCAAGAACTTAACGACAAACTTTATGCATTGGTTCAACACGAGAACTTAGCCAATTTTGCTATGTGTGTGAATGACATTTTGAAGCTAAAGGAGAACTTGGAGCAGGGGAGGATCACGCCATGACCCCCCTCCCCTCTCATTATTTCATTTTATCCCGTACTTTTTAAATACCAGTTACAAGGCGCAACAGGTTAACATTGCTTAGCGTATGGACAGTTGACTGCTGGTGTATCTATAATGAGAACAGCAGGGGTGGCGATGGGAACAACACATGCCAGCGTAAACAAAATATTGAAGGTGACTGGAATTGGAGATGTCATGATAAGAAGACCGGGAACTCATGACAATATAACTTTGAAAGATGTTTTCTTTGTACCTAATATAAATTGTATATAATCCTTAATCTCCGTGATCAAGATTGTTGAAAAAGGGTTTGACGTATTTTTTAAGGATGAAAATGCTCAGATAATTTGCAAATCTGGGGAAGTGTGGATGGAAGCAAGGCGAGATGGAAACAAATACGTTCTGGTGGACATCCGAAAAAAAAGGAAGACGGAGATGCTGGAGAATGCCAATGTATTCATGTTGTCCAGCTTAACAAAATGGCATCAACGTTTAGGACATATTAATCTGAAAACAATGCAAGAGATGAGTAACCAGGGCACTGTTAGGGATTTAAAGGTCAGGAAAATGGAACTTGTTGAACCCTGTAAGACATGCATTCAAGCCAAAATGACAAAGAAGCCACATCCCAGAATTAATCATTGACAATGTGATGGAACTATGGAGTTATGGCATGCAGATTTAATAAGCCCAATTGTTCCGAAATCCATTGGCAGAGCGTCTTATATACTGACCGTTGTTGATGACTGGTCCAGGCGAATATTCGTGAATGTACTCAAGAGTAAAGATGAAACCTTCAGCAAACTGAAGGCAATCGTCGTGAAAATAGAAAATGAGATGGAAAAGATTAAGGACTGACAATGGGGGTGAGTTCGTCTTGTAAGAATTGGAAGACTGGCAGTCTGTGAAAGGAATTTCTCATCAAAAGACTGTCCCGTATAATCCGCAGAGCAATTCAATTACTGAAAGGTGCAATAGAACCGTAATGGAAACAGTGAGATCTATGCTGATGGGATCGAAATTGCCAAAGAAATTCTGGGCCGAGGCCCGCATTGACCATAGCATATGTAAAAACAGGTGTAAGTCTACAGTTCATGGTATGACACCGATGGAAGTGTAGGGAAATTATAAGCCCACGATTACCCACTTGAAAGTTTTCAGATGCAAAGCCTACGTCATCAATAGTGGTCCGAAAAGGAAGAAACGGAATTCCAGAACACGAGAAGGAATTTTTGTAAGATATTCAAGATATTAGAAAGCGTATCGTATATATCATCCAGATACAAACCAGATTGAGGAAAGCCAGTACGTAACATTTTTGGAAAATAAATGGGTGAAACAAAAAAATTGAAGTGTCAATCGGATGATGGCGAGTGAACTGACGACTTCGATGAAATGAACTTCCATAAACAAAACCAAAGTGATGGTGATGATTCGAGTAGTGGTGATGACGATCAAGAAGAACATGAACGAAACAACTTAACACCAGGTGAGGTGCGAGCCTCTGAAGATGAAGAAAGAGAAAGTACAAAACAAGAAAATAGGACTATGGATGGCCTTGCACAAATGGAACCTTCATCTGATGGAGAGGTGGATAATGAAGAAACGACGGAACCTTTTCAAGGCAATGATTGTCAGATGATCAACCACAAGTGAATCCAGTGAGGAAGAAAGGGAGAAAGAAAGGTTCAACTGAGACGATGATTCAATTAAGGTGGCAAGAGGAAAGAGAGAAGTATCAAGAAGAAAGGAAGAAACAAGGCCTGAAGAGGAGCAGTAGAGTGAATAAGGAAATGTCGGCAAACGTACAAGAAACTCCTAAAACGTATCTAGAGGCTATTCAATCCAAAGACTCTGATAAATAAATGCAAGCCATGAAGGATGAAATGAACTCAATGAAATTTCACAATGTGTGGAATATTGAGAAGACTTCCAAAAATATACGTCCTGTCAAGTCGAAATGGTTATTCAAGATAAAAACGCACCCAGATCTACTGTTACAGAGCAAAGTTGGTCGCAGTTGGATACTCCCAAGAATATCTGACGGATTATGAAGAAACCTTTGCTCCTGTTGTGAAGACTGAGACAATAAGACTACTCCTTCATGTGGCAATACAAAAGGAGACTCAAGTCAGACAATTTGACGTAAAGACGACATTCTTGCACGAACATTTGAGTGAATGCGTTTACATGAAACAGCCTCCCGGATTCAACAATGGACAGAAAGATGAGTCCTGTAGATTGATCAGGAGTATTTACAGGTTGAAACAAGCCAGCAGATGCTGGAATTTGAAACTGCACGAGGTGTTGATCAACTGCAACTTTTAACAATCCAAAAACAACCCTTGCATGTATTTCCTAAAAGAACAAGACAACTTTTTGGTGATAGCAGTACATGTGGACGATATACTCTGTGTGGGTTCGCAAGGAGAGTGGGAGAAGCGAGTGTGGAATGAAATCGAGAAAACGATTAGATTAAAACATCTTGGAGTGATGGAACATATCTTGGGCATGGAGGTGAAACAACAAGATGGGAAAACATGGTTGAGTCAAACTCATTATGTTCAAGATATACTGAATAAGTATGGCATGGAAGACAGTCACTGTTCAAGTACACCTTTGGATACACGTCAAAAATTAGATGTCTACAAAGATAGCAAATCAGTAGACAGTAAATTCTATCACAAATTTGTTTTGGGTTTTCTTTATCACATTTATTTACAAATATAAATACTCTTTGATAAACTATATAAATATGATACTTTCGAAACAGTTGTTTGGTTGGATAGAAAGTGCGAGGAGATTGACGAGCGTGTTGCCTCGTCTCTAGCTCTGTGGTGAGTGAGTCTCTTTAGTGATTGTCGTCACTTCCTTTTTCTCAGTGCATGGTGGCCATTTTGTGTCGTGGGGATAGTTACCTGAGTTGACACTTGTACCGCCATGTTGTGTCTTGTGGTGGCGAGCTTGTGTACACCACAGTACCCCCCCCCACCAGTGTAAACGAGACAGACGCTTACTGGTAGCGGGGATTAAATCGTACCCGTCGGCCCGCTCTGGTCACGGTTGGCGGGGCAACTGCTGGCGTGGCCTGGTGTGATGGCAGTGGGACTGTCGTTGGTGAAGCTGCTATCGGTCCTGGGGGCGGTGCTGGAAGGGTGGCATTGGTTGTGGAGTCGGTGCAACTTCTTCTCGCCGTTTCCCCGCCGGCTGCTGGGTTGGTGCCTCCCCGTCATGTACGCCGAACGCTGGCTTTAGACGGTCAGCGTGGATGACTTGTGGTTTGCCGTTTACGTCTAAACGGAATGTACGTTGGTTGCGTTGCAACACTTTGTAGGGTCCATCGTAAGGCTGATGGAATGGGCGTCGCACTGCATCGTGTCGCACAAAGACGTGTGTACACGATGACAGTGTTGGGTGAACAAAAATTTTTGGGCGGCAGTGGGCTGACGTGGGCACTGGTCGTAGTTGTCTCATCTGCCTTTGTAGTTCGGCGGTGAAGGTGGTTGGGTCCGTTTCCGTGGTGTGGTTGGCGAAGAATTCGCCGGGGAGATGCAGGGTTGAGCCATATACCATTTCCGCTGCCGTTGCTGCGATATCCTCTCTCCATGCAGTTCTCATGCCCAGTAGCACGTTGGGCAGGGCGCTACACCAGTGGGTAGAGGTATGGCACCGGATGGCTGCCTTCAAGGTTCGATGCGACCTCTCCACCAGGCCATTCGCGGCGGGATGGTAAGGCGTGCTATGAATTACCTGCGCTCCCAGGAGTTTGGCGAGTGACCTGAAGAGGGACGACTCGAACTGTCTGCCTTGGTCGGTTGTGATGCGTCGTGGGGCGCCAAAACGAGTAATCCAGGCACTTGGTCGGTGTATACGATACACTCTCGGCCTTCCACCATGTGCCGGATTGCTGAGTAAACCGCTAGCAACTCTCTATCATAGGCGCTATACTTGCGTTGTGCTGTGTTCAGCTTCTCGGAGTAGAAAGCAATTGGTCGCCATGCTCTGTCTTCTTCTTGTTGTAGTGCGCCGCCCAACGCCAAGTCGGACGCGTTGACCATCAGCGCCAGTGGTTTGGTGGACACTAGGTATGCCAGTGCCACTGCTGTCTGAAGGTGTGTTTTGCATTTGGCAAAATCCGCTCGTGTTTCTTCGGACCATGGGACCGGTCGGCAGTCTCGTTTCTTGGCCTCTTTTAACAGTTCATTCAGACTTGCCTGGGTCTGTGCGGCATGTGGCATGAACCGACGGTAGAAGTTGGTCATGGCAATGAATCGTCGCAGTTCCAGCAGGGTTTTCGGTTCCGGGAACTGGGTGATCGCGGCGACTTTCTCAGGAAGTGGTTTTGCCCCTTCTGCCGTGATTAAGTAACCAAGAAAAGCTACTTCGGTTCGTCCCAACTGGCACTTTGCTGGGTTGATGACAACTCCATAGCTGCGTAGGCGGTCGAGCACTGCCTGCAGGTGCGTGAGGTGCTCCTCGCTGTTCTGTGACGCGATTAAGATGTCATCAAAATATGGGACACAGAAGTCGAGGCCGTGCAGCACCTGGTGGATGAAGCGTTGGAATGTTTGAGCAGCGTTACGCAACCCAAAGGGCATGCGCACGTACTCAAACAGTCCGAAAGGTGTGGTTACTGCGGTTTTGGGTACATCCTCTGGTCGTACAGGAATCTGGTGGTACGCTTTCTGCAGGTCGATGGTGGAGAAAATGGTTTGGCCCGCTAGGACCTGCACGCAGTCCTGGATGTGGGGGACGGGGTAGCGATCCGGTGACGTCATCGCATTAAGGCGGCGGTAATCCCCACACGGGCGCCAACTGCCATCATTCTTTGCCACAAGGTGAAGAGGGCTGGCCCAGCAACTGGCAGAGGGTCTACAAATCCCTTCGGCCATCATTTGCGCAAACTCCTCTTTTGCTGCGAGTAGTCTGGTCGGCGATAAGCAGCGGGGTGTGGAGGCCACTGGTGGCCCCTCGGTCACGATGTGGTGTACGACCTGGTGTTTGGGTGTTGTCATCGTCAGTGTAGGATGGGTGAGGTCAGGGTATTTGGCAAGGAATTGGTGGAAGATTGTGTCTCCATTTATAGCCGATATACCCGTTGAGTGGCACCTCTTGACCGTACCCGTCACCTGCAAGTCAGTTTGTTGATCAATCAGCCGCTTCCCGTGGATGTCGACGAGTAGTTTGTACCGGTCGAGAAAATCGGAACCTAATATGGGTTGCCGGACATCGACTATGATGAATGAAAACTGAAATGCACGGCAAAGGCCAAGGCTGATCGTTAACTGCTTCTCGCCATACGTTGCGATGGTGGAGCCTTTGGCTGCGAAGAGTTGCAGGGTGCTCGTTTTGGAGCGTTTCTCCTTGACGGTTGGAGGTAAAACGCTTTAGTCCGCACCTCTATCGATCAGGAAACGGAGGCCTGACCCCGGATCCGCTATCACCAGTCGGCATGTTTTGCGGCCGTTGTTGCACGTAGTCTCGAGCAACGACCGCGTCAGTTTCCCGACGCTGGGAAGGTGCATGGAGCTGTGCACTTGGTCGCTGCCTGGCCGAACCTTTGGTGATACCAGCACTGGCCCGACGCTTGACGGCTGCCACTGCTGCTGCTCGCTGGACGCCGATGTGGTGTGGGCCTATGGGACGATCTGGATCGCGGGCGATCCGTTGACTGGATGAATAACTGGTTTAATTTCTCCGCTATCTCTCGCATCTGGACCTGCAGCTGAGCGAGAATCTCTGTTGTGGGGTTGGTCTCCAGCTGGACAGCATTCAGGTAGGGTTCTCTAGTGATCTCCCACACTTTGTCGGCCATGGTAGCCAGAGCGTCTAAATTTTCCCCGCTTACTGCCAGTATTTGTTGCGCACTCTTCGGTAGTCTTTGTAGTCACAGGGTTTTAAGCAATTTGATCCCCACTCGGTCGGCTGCCAACCCACGCATTTCGCGCAGCAGTTGTGAGGGACTTCTATCTCCCAGCTCGAGGTCACTTAACAATTTTTTTAATTGTTGAGATTCAGTATCCGTGAATTGGGCAATCAATCGGTTTTTTAAAGCCACATACGCTTGTGCTTCCGGCGGTTGCAGCACGATGTCACTAACCTGGGCCAAAATTTCGCTCTCCAGTGCTGATACCACGTGGTCAAATTTGGTGCTATCAGACATAATCCCCGATATTTTAAACATCGCCTCCATTCGCACAAACCAAATGGCCGGGTGTGCGCGCCAGAATGGTGGAGGTTTCATAGTCACACGTGCCACATTGCTTGGCTCCATTGTAGTGGTAGGTGTTTCGTCCAGCATGGTGTATGTTGGTGTGATTGGAGTGATGCACGTTGTAGGGGATTTTTTATGTTTTGTTGGTGAGAAATGACTCGATTCACTTAACTGGAGTGATTGTTCGTAGCACTGATTGTTTCTTAGCGCTCGCGATGCCCTGTAGACACGGCTGTCGTTTTTGAAGTTCGCACGTGGTTGAGTTCGTTGTTCGTTGCTCGTTGTTCGGGTCACCAATTGTAGTGTTCGTGAAATTAGACTGATGGATCACAAATTTGTTTTGGGTTTTCTTTATCACATTTATTTACAAATATAAATACTCTTTGATAAACTATATAAACATGATACTTTCGAAACAGTTGTTTGGTTGAATAAAAAGTGCGAGGAGATTGACGAGCATGTTGCCTCGTCTCTAGCTCTGTGGTGAGTGAGTCTCTTTGGTGATTGTCGTCACTTCCTTTTTTTCAGTGCATGGCGGCCATTTTGTGTTGCGGGGATAGTTACCTGAGTTGACACTTGTACCGCCATGTTGTGTCTTGTGGTGGCGAGCTTGTGTACGCCATAATACCCCCCCACCAGTGTAAACGAGACGCTTACTGGTAGCGGGTATTAAATCGTACCCGTCGGCCCGCTCTGGTCACAGTTGGCGTGGCCTGGTGTGATGGCAGTGGGCCTGTCGTTGGTGAAGCTGCCATCGGTCCTGGGGCCGGTGCTGGAAGGGTGGACATAGGTTGTGGAGTCGGTGCATCTTCTTCTCGCCGTTTCTCTGCCGGCTGCTGGGTTGGTGCCTCCTCGTCATGTACGCCGAACGCTGGTTTTAGGCGGTCAGCGTAGATGACTTGTGGTTTGCCGTTTACGTCTAAACAAAATGTACGTTTGTTGCGTTGCAACACTTTGTAGGGTCCATCGTAGAGCTGGTGAAATGGACGTCGCACTGCATCGTGTCGTACAAAGACGTGCGTACACGATGACAGTGTTGGGTGGACGAAAATCTTTGGGCGGCAGTGGGCTGACGTGGGCACTGGTCGTAGTTGTCTCATCTGCCTTTGCAGTTTGGCGGTGAAGGTGGTTGGGTCCGTCTCCGTGGTGTGGTTGGCAAAGAATTCGCCGGGGAGACGCAGGGTTGAGCCATATACCATCTCCGCTGCCGTTGCTGCGATATCCTCTCTCCATGCCGTTCTCATGCCCAGTAGCACGTTGGGCAGGGCGCTGCACCAGTGCGTGGAGGTATGGCACCGGATGGCTGCCTTCAAGGTCCGATGCGACCTCTCCACCAAGCCATTCGCGGCGGGATGGTAAGGCGTGCTGTGGATTACCTGCGCTCCCAGGAGTTTGGCGAGTGATCTGAAGAGGGACGACTCGAACTGTCTGCCTTGATCGATTGTGATGCGTCGTGGGGCGCCAAAACGAGCAATCCAGGCACTGAACATCGTTCGTGCAACGGTATCGGCAGTGATGTTGCTGATGGGGATTGCCTCCGGCCATCTGGTGAAGTGATCCACCATGGTAAGGCAATAAGTAAACCCTTGCAATGGTGGAAGTGGACCGACGATGTCCACATAGACGTGTTCGAAGCGGTCCTGCGTGGTTTGAAACACTCCCGGTGGGGCTCGAGTGTGGCAATGGACTTTTGCCCTTTGACACGGCACACACTCGCGTACCCACAGCTTAGTCTCTTCTGGCAGACGGCCAGACGAAACAAAGAAGCAGCTGCTTGGTGGTTGCCCGGGCGCTGGGGTGTGACCATGCGTGAATCAGGTTAAACGCTTGCCGCCGAAAAGTCTGCGGGATCAATGGTCTAATGTTTTTGGTTGAGACATCGCACAACACTCTCACTCCGGTCTCCACTTGCCATGGTTGGATCTGCAGGCCGGTGTTTGTCTGGTTGCACATCTCGACTATTTGCAGGTCGATCTGCTGGTGTTCGGCTAGCCGACGCATGTCGAGTGGTGAAGGCACAAGAATTTCGTCTACTCGGGACAAGGCATTGGCTACCACGTTATCAGGGCCTCGAATATATCGAATGTCAGTTGTGAACTGTCCGACATAGTCGAGGTGCCTGACTTGACGCGGCGAGATTTTGTCCGAGCGACTCCAGAACGCAAATACCAGTGGCTTGTGGTCGGTGTATACGATACACTCTCGGCCTTCAACCATGTGCCGGAAGTGCCGGATTGCTGAGTAAACCGCTAGCAACTCTCTATCATAGGCGCTATACTTGCATTGTGCTGTGTTCAGCTTCTCGGAGTAGAAAGCGATTGGTCGCCATGCTCCGTCTTCTTCTTGTTGTAGTGCGCCGCCCAACGCCAAGTCGGACGCGTCTACCATCAGCACCAGTGGTTTGGTGGACACTGGGTATGCCAGTGCCACTGCTGTCTGGAGGTCTGTTTTACATTTGGCAAAATCCGCTCGTGTTTCTTCGGACCATGGGACCGGGCGGCAGTCCCGTTTCTTGGCCCCTTTTAACAGTTCATTCAGACTTGCCTGAGTCTGTGCGGCCTGTGGCATGAACCGCCGGTAGAAGTTGGTCATGGCGATGAATCGTCGCAGTTCCAGTAGGGTTTTCGGTTCCGGGAACTGAGTGATCGCGGCGACCTTCTCGGGAAGTGGTTTTGCCCCTTCTGCCGTGATTAAATAACCAAGGAAAGCTACTTCGGCTTGTCCCAACTGGCACTTTGCTGGGTTGATGACAACTCCGTAGCTGCATAGGCGGTCGAGCACTGCCTGCAGGTGCGTGAGGTGCTCCTCGCTGTTCTGTGACGCGATTAAGATGTCATCAAAATATGGGACACAGAAGTCGAGGCCGTGCAGCACCTGGTGGATGAAGCGTTGGAATGTTTGAGCAGCGTTACGCAACCCAAAGGGCATGCGCACGTACTCAAACAGTCCGAAAGGTGTGGTTACTGCGGTTTTGGGTACATCCTCTGGTCGTACAGGAATCTGATGGTAAGCTTTCCGCAGGTCGATGGTGGAGAAGATGGTTTGGCCCGCTAGGACCTGCACGCAGTCCTGGATGTGGGGGACGGGGTAGCGATCCGGTGACGTCACCGCATTAAGGCGGCGGTAATCCCCACACGGGCGCCAACTGCCATCATTCTTTGCCACTAGATGAAGAAGGCTGGCCCAGCAACTGGCGGAGGGTCTACAAATCCCTTCGGCCATAATTTGCGCAAACTCCTCTTTTGCTGCGAGTAGTCTAGTCGGCGATAAGCGGCGGGGTGTAGAGGCCACCGGTGGCCCCTCAGTCACGATGTGGTATACGACCTGGTGTTTGGGTGTTGTCACCGTCAGTGTGGGATGGGTGAGGTCAGGGTATTTGGCAAGGAGTTGGTGGAAGATTGTGTCTCCATTTATAGCTGATATACCCGTTGAGTGGCACCTCTTGACCGTACCCGTCACCTGCAAGTCAGTTTGTTGATCGATCAGCCGCTTCCCGTGGATGTCGACGAGTAATTTGTACCGGTCGAGAAAATCGGAACCTAATATGGGTTGCCGGACATCGGCTATGATGAATGGAAACTGAAATGCACGGCGGAGGCCAAGGCTGATCGTTAACAGCTTCTCGCCATACGTTGCGATGGTGGAGCCGTTGGCTGCAAAGAGTTGCAGGGTGCTCGTTCCGGAGCGTTTCTCCTTGATGGTTGGAAGTAAAAACGCTTAGGTCCGCACCGCTATCGATCAGGAAACGGAGGCCTGACCCCGGGTCCGCTATCACCAGTCGGCATGTTTTGCGGTCGTTGTTGCACGTAGCCTCGAGCAACGACCACGTCAGTTTCCCGACGCTGGGAAAGTGCATGGAGCTGTGCACTTGGTCGCTGCCTGGCCAAACCTCTGGTGATACCAGCACTGGCCTGACGCTTGACGGCTGCCACTGCTGCTGCTCGCTGGACGCCGATGTGGTGTGGGCCTGCGGGACAATCTGGATCGCGGGTGATCCGTTGACTGGATGGATAGCTGGTTTAATTTCTCCGCCATCTCGCGCATCTGGACCTGCAGCTGAGCGAGAATCTCAGTTGTGGGGTTGGTCTCCAGCTGGACAGCATTCAGGTGGGGTTCCCTGGTGATCTCCCATACTTTGTCAGCCATGGTAGCCAGAGCGTCTAAATTTTCCCCGCTTACTGCCAGTATTTGTTGCGCACTTTTCGGTAGTCTTTGTAGCCACAGGGTTTTAAGCAATTCGATCCCAACTCGGTCGGCCGCCAACCCACGCATTTCGCGCAGCAGTTGTGAGGGACTTCTATCTCCCAGCTCGAGATCACTTAATGAAATTTGAGTTATGAAAGTTGATTTGTATGTAGAATGATTGATGGCCAACCAAACCAGTAAATTAATTCGAGTTATGGAGAAATTTGAGTTATCAAAATTCGACTGTATTTTTTTTGTTTACAGGATCATAGATACGATATCCTTGTGTATGGTGAGCATAACTAACCAAGATCCCTTTTCTAGCTTTAGGTTGTAATTTGTCTTTGTACGTTGTCCTAACGTTTTGGGATATAGCCTACAAATATGCTAATGCACCAAATTTGCAAAAATGTGCAATACTTGGTTTTGTACCCAACCAACATTTATGAGGAGTCTCTTTAGGATTTGTATGATGAGGCACTCTATTTTTACATGGGCATAAAATTGTAAGGCTTTTGCCCAAAAAGTAGCATTCATATTTGCTGAAATTAGTAGGGTACGAATAGCATTAACCACATCTTGATTTATTTTTTCGGCAACACCATTCATTTCTTGTGTATAAACATTGGTTACTTGATGTTGAATGCCACATGCTTTAAAATGATTCTCTAATTCATGAGAACAAAATTCCATGCCATTATTGGTTCTAATAGCAATAACTTTCCGATTTACGCATCTTTCTGCAGCTGCTATAAAGTCTTAATTTAGTTGACGCTTTATCTTTTAATGGATAAAATGTAATCCAATGTGAAAAATCATCAACTATTCCTAAGAAATATTTGAACCCATCAGCACTGGTTGTAGGTAAGGGTCCCCATATGTCGAAATGTAGAAGTTCTAATGGGTGATTAGACATAATCTTCGTTAGGCGTTTAAAAGGTCCCCGTTTAAATTTACCTTCAATACAATTCGGACAAGATATGTCCTCTTTCAACACTTTTGAAACACCATTCACAATTTGAGAATTAATCATTGTATAAATTATGCCGGGGTTGATGTGTGCGCAACGTTTATGCCATAATTTTAAAGTCAACATTCTCGGAATCCTAAGACAAGGAAAGAAACTTTATACATCACAATATTGAAGAATAGTCGGTTCCCACAAGAAAATAACAGGTAACACTAATAGTGATTTAAACACTTATGCACAATTAAAATGGAAAAAGAGTTAAACATATGTTTTACTACTTAATTCTAATAGCTATTCTATATTAGACTAGCCCCGCGGTGGCTTAGTGGTTAGGGTATTCACCTCCGGTACTCTAGTTGGTGAGTTTGCCTCCCACTCATGCCGTGTGGGTTCAGTTTAGGGTCTGACACCACGGGGGCAGGTTTTCTCGGGGCACTCCCATTTTCTCCTGCTTCATAAAACCCTGTTCCATGTTTATCATCCTCATCTCATTGCCATTTCTGCATTTCTGATTTAAATAAAGTCTGAGGGCCAAATGACATAGCTGTAAAAGCCAGTCAGTGCCCTCGTTAAACCCAAAGTACCTACCTATATTAGACTTGTAAAATAAGTTTATCGTTGTAGTCTATTTTGGATGCTCTTGACTTTGCATGGGCATTTCTAGATAATTCTAAATAATGGTTTTGTGTTTGTGGTTTATTTGCTTGTTACTTTGATTATTTTTGTGTATATCGATACCTGATTTGTTGTTCCTTGTTGCATTGTTTAATTTTGCTGTTTAAATGAACATTATTGTGTTCAATTTAATAATTTTTTGATTATTGTGTTCACTGATCTTTTTTGTTTTTATTATAAGAAATGTGCGTTAATTATTTTATATTTAATCTCTTTGGTAGTATCATACTTTTAGTACTTTATCCTTATATATTATAACAGTTCTTAAAAATTTCTGAAGCAGCACCCTCAGGAATAAAAATCACGAGCCGCCACTGGTCAGTATGTCTGTAGCACAAAACTAAACTACTTTGTAATTGGATAAATCTCAAGAGCACGATCACCCAACCAATCACAAAGTTGTCCTGTTTCCTATTTCCTATTTTCACTATTTTCTTTTGCAAGGTGTTGTAAAAACCTTACAACAGCACTGCTATAGCCATTTGGGTACTTTTTGATTTTTGTTGTGTGAGCTTAAACACTTACAACTTACTTATAATAATACACAGGTACCAATATTTACTTCTGCTGTAAGACATATGATCCTATAATAGGATTCCTATTATTTTCATAATATCTTTATTCATATTGTTCAGCATATGAAACCACTGATGAGAATAAAATAAAACTGCATATACAAAATCAGATGCCATCATAAGAAACTCATGAGAGAAAGAAATCACAATAAAATTTAAACAGTCAACATTACAAAAAAGTACCATTGGTTTCTATTATTAATGAAATTTGAATGTATTTGTGTTATAAAAATATGTTAATCTAGTAAAATTAATTTTAAATATTGTTAAGGCATTGTTTAGTCGAAAAATTTCATCTGGTTTTATAAATAATTATTTTTCATTACAGTTCCACAGATGAATGTGTTTTTTTATTTTGGTTTTAAAAACAACAATTTCTAAGCAAATTATTTCAAAGGCTTACAAAATTATCGGTTCAATGCCACTAACATCATGGACAAAAGTGTAAAATAACATGTGAATTATCTTGGATTGATGTTGTTGTATGAAATGGATATAAATGCAAACTATTTTTGTAAATCTCTACCTAAAGTGGTAAGACTAAGTTCAAAAACGAATAGAACAGCAGAACTAAGAAATAATATAAATGAAGTTGTTAATAAAATATGGCTCACTTAGTAATGAATAAATACTAATATGGATAAACAGTGGATAGTATAATTAATAACAGTTGTTTCTTCATTTTGTAGGAATTACATGCACATCTTAGTGGTTCTATGAGTAAAGAAACCTTTAATAGATTACTACAAAAATATAATAAAGAACATCCATCAGAAAAAATTGTCTTGCCTAACTATGGACAATGTCGATCGCCCGAAGAGTAATAGTTCTGAATAATTTCATGTTGCATGATAAGTCTTATGAATAGTGTCAATCCTTGACAGACTATGCTTTAGCGACACATGAGATAGTGCGTGGCTAAATTAAAATAAATTTCTATAGTAGGCCTACTATTGTAGTAAGGCGAAGATAGCAAAGAAATTAAGTATCTTAATTTGAAACATTTAAGTTTTATCTTTTGTGCTTTTAATGACTTCAAATAGATGAGAAAAGTCATACAAATTCAATGAGCTAGGTGTTGCCATTTAAGTGGAATCATCTCTCAAAGTGACTGAGAGATGATTCCCCCCTAAATGACTGCTCCCACCCTAGGCAGTTGCCTAATTGGCTTTGGCACTATCTTTTTATAATTTGCTGCATTTTATTATCTAGTTATTGTTGTTAATAATCTTGGAATTTATCCGTAGCAGATAAGAAACTCTTACTGCATAGACAACAAGCCTGGAGCCAGAAAAAAATTTCAGCAAGGGCCCAGACATTTTGGGAAAGGGTCCAAACACTTAAATCATAAAAATTGAAGAATGAACATGATTTTTTAGCATATGTCGTGTTACATTCCATTTTCTGAAAAACATTTTGGGGGGAGGGGGAAGGGGAACTGGGCACCCCCTGGCTACGGCCCTGATAGGCTATGTTAATATAATGTACAAGCATTCTGCATCAACCCCCAACACTAGCTAACAAGAATGATCTTTCACTATAAAATCATCATGAAATATTGTCTAAATATACATGTTTTTGGTAGAACATGTCAAAAGGCCACTCATTTCTCCTTCACCTGCATGGTTATATGGTCTTACTAATCCTGAAGTCAAGAACAAAGTTCCCAAACCTTACTGGACCGCAACCAACCTTTTTAAAA
Source organism: Cryptops parisi (assembly GCA_034695005.1). NCBI lineage: Eukaryota > Metazoa > Arthropoda > Chilopoda > Scolopendromorpha > Cryptopidae > Cryptops > Cryptops parisi. The sequence goes on along the minus strand of JAQIWH010000941.1, from coordinate 14,422 downwards.
TAACAAACATTGGGACCCATCTGCATTTATGTTGTGAAAAAAAGACCCTCTTTTTATAAAAAAAGTGAATTTGTAAAGAGGTATTTAATGTAGCCTACTTCACTATAACTGAGCAAACTCATACAAAGCAGTGTAGGCCTACTACAACTGATCAAACTAATGTAATTTAATAGTTTAGTATTCTATTTTTCACCCAACTTCGCAAGATGGAAGGTTACATTTTTTGGTTGTATGTATGCTTGTATATATGTATCCAAGATTGTTCCCTCTTAGGCAAAGCGCAAACATGGTAACATTTTGAAACCCATGATGGCAACATGTTTCTGGTAAAAAATACCCCTGGCTAGCAAATTCCCCGAAAGTAGAAACATTCTGTAGAAGGTTCATGGGGGTGGTCATAAATGACAACCACATTCTTGAATGTCGTCATTGGCTTCAGTTTGAAACAACCAATCCAAATTCAGCAACATAAAAAAGTGTTTAACCGCAACAATTGTAAACACAACACAAGTTTTACAAATTTAATTTGAACCGCTTACATTTTTGTTTATGAGTGCCATTTGATGAGTGTTTGAAAATAAAATTTGTTTTTATAAAAATGAGAATAATAAAGCACATGGCAGAACCAGGAAGTTAAAAAGCTCTACTGCGCAAGTGCGAAGCTACCCACAAATGACCTTTAAGTTGTGGGGCACAGGATAAGGCTCAACTGCAGAGCTTTGTTGCTAGTAAATAACCCTGAAAATCAAAAAGTTTTGTTTACAAGCCCATCCAAGCCGATCTACCTTTTTTTTCTGGTAGGATGGCCCCTTTCATGACATAGATTTTTGACGCAACATCACAGTCAAATTTGCATAAAAAATAGTCACATGTTGCCATCATGTTTCCAGAATGTCACATTTGCATTCTGCCTAAAAGGCTAAATGGCTCTATAGATTTTGATGAATGAGGTGTCTATGGGTTTTTTTACTCTCATGGGTGTCACAGGGAATTTTGTTTTATTCAGTTGAGTATATTTTTTAAATAAGTAATGTATTTTGTTATTTGCATCCTTGTTCTATGTATTTATCCCTATGGGATGCAGACTTATTAAAAAAAATCTTGTTACTTGAGCTTTTTGTTTACCTATAGCTACTTTAACTGGATAATATTTTAATATTTTTGGCAAACCACCAAAAATCAGCTGGCAACCCACACTTTGGGAAATGCTGGTCTAGGACATTAAAGATTAGAGAATTGGTTAGCACAATGTGTAGTTTATTTTTTGAAGTTGTGAGGTCTTAATTATGTGATTTAATCAGCATGCAATAAAAGTATAAACATCTGTGGCGGTTGGGTACAATTCGGTACAAAACGTTTGCGCCGAATCGACAGCAACGAATAGTACCATTATGACATTTGTGGGTGCAACATTGTATGACATTTGTGGGTCACATGCCTTTAGGATATTTGGTGCTTCTTTCAAATATCAAATACCTCCTGACTGATTTGACTGTAATTTGTAATTCTGTAATTATACAATATTTTGATAATGTACAGAGTGACTTAATGGTCTAATACAAACTTTGGGAATAAGTACCAGGGACCTAGAGAAGCAGAAAATGTCTCACAAACAAAAGATCGGAAATGCTTGCTTCTGAAGTTACGATAGTTTGAAGTTCCCCAGTACCAGATGTTGTAACTATTAGCAGGGCCATTTTTACACATGGGCAAACTGGGCATTTGCCAGAGGCCTCACAATTACAAGGGCCTCATGATGCTGCCATATGATATGGCAACATCATGCATGAGACTCCTAAAAACATTTAAAGAGGCCCAATGCACTGCTGTTGCCCAGGGCCTACAATACTGTAAAAATGGCACCGTTTATTTGCCAACAAATCGTAAATGACTGCGATATGGTCCATAACACACCAGGTATTTTTCAATGAGTTCACTCGGCATTCAGTGGGACTACATGCACAGTCTTCCTAGAGTCTTAACGGAGGCCATTCCAAACATTTGCATGCAATAGCAAGTTCAAATATTGGTGGCAATACTGAGGAAATTAATAAACACGATTTGTAAGCCATGTGTCATTTTATGTGATAGTTTCTCCAGCCATTTCAAGCAAACTTTGAACCATTGTAACTCCAAAAGAAGTGTTTCCAACCCCATGTTCACAAGACATTATCTACTTGTCCAGGTTCTTGGAACTTATTCCCAAAGTTTGTACAGAATTATTTTGTATATTTTTTTCTGCCTAGAAAAACCTATTAGATGTAATTCTAGCAGTAAAATAAATATAGAGAAAATTATAATTTCAGGCTTCTATCACATATCCAAATATTGAGGAAGATAAACTCATCACTTGACAGTGTGTACAGCGTAAGTAGTCTTGATTTATATAAATCAAGCATATGTTGAGAACATTTCTAACTTTGTAAGGCCCTGTAATCTGGTGTATATATTGTAACAAATCAATAAAAATGTATTTCAAAAAAGAAATCATAACGAAAATCAAGAAAATTATAAAACATTTCCTTACATTCACTGACTGGATACTAGTACTAGTAATAAAAACCAAACTGTCTACCTCTCAAAAACTATTTCCAAGAATTATTCCTGGCCTCTTTGAGAGAGGCAAAATGTGGGGTTTGTTGTGAGTTTACACTACCCAGTCAGTGAAGAGTAAAACAGGTTTCACATTCAATATTTTTGATGCTGCAAGGGAATGGATGACTTCAGACGTGGCAAGGAAGCATGAGGCCACATCATTAATTACATCTTGCATGCTTCAACCTGCTTCAGTTTTTAACTGCAACCGTAAGATCTTTCGAAAGTTGCTACATGTTTAAATTTTTGTAAGAAACAATCAATTACGTACCTCATGCGTCGCTAAGACTCATGGGAGCTAACGCTCCCTTGCCATGCTTTAATAGTTTAGGAAATACATGATGTCACGTGACATTGCAGCACGTGTTGCATGCTGGGATCAAGGTAAAAAATTTGTTTTTTAAAAACTCTTTGAATGTGAAACCCACTTAAGGAGATCATTGTATTCAGTATAATTTTTCTAGAAAAAAAATTATTGTTGGTCCGATATAAACTCGAACTTTATTTTTTAGGCAACATGCGATATAATCAAAGATTATGCTGACGAGAATGTCAAGTACCTAGAACTGCGTAGTGTTCCAAGGCAGGTTGAAGGAAAGTTTTCTCGTCGCCAGTATGTAGAAGCAATCTTGGCAGCTATTGACCACTGCATTCATGAAGGCTGGGATATTCACGTCAAATATCTTGTTTCAATTGACCGAAATGATGATCTTGCAGCAGCTCAAGATTGTTTACAACTTGCAAGAGAACTTTTGTTTTCGCATCATGCGGTTGCTGGTGTCGATTTAGGAGGAAACCCTTCGGTAAATTGTTCTGTTTTTATTTGTCTTTGTAAATTTACCTTCGCACAGTACATTTAACTCATTTTTTATCTAGTAATCCTGACTTATGAGCACTGGCAATCTCCGAATAGTTATGCAGTTTGTTTAGTTGGAGAAAATCCTTCCAAATCAACAAAATTGATTTGAATGGATTAATAATCTATTAATACTCATTGATTAATACTCATTGATACTCATGTTTAAATAATTTTAAAAGTAGATTGCTTTATTTCTAGTTTATTCAAAAAACAAAAATGCTATTATTTCTCAGGTTTGTGTATCATTTACAAACTTAACAAGAAAGAGCTCACTTGAAGTAAGAGGTCAATCTGAATTGTCCCTATGAGAGTACAAGGCCCAACAAATTTCAGTCACTGTGCAGCCCTGAAATATTCCAATTTTTAGTATGACAAATGTTTTGTCACTGTTCTATTCAATCATTGATGGGCTTCTTTGGCCCTGAGGGTCGCGATGGGTAAGCTCATAAACAATTCTCTTTCAGCCCTTCCAATCTTCCACCGCCGCACAAATATCGGGTCAATTTCCAAAAGGGACCCTCTCCTAGACTTTGAGAAATTGATCTCGCCATCTGGTTCTTGGTCTCCCAATGGTTCTTTTTCTAGCTGGGTGTGATTCCCAGATCCTTTGGGTATTGTGCCCAGATCAAACTGGCACTGTAGGTTTTATTAAAAATGATTTTTATTTAAAAATCTACTATAATCATAGTTTTAGTGATCTACAAATTAGATTTCAATTATTGGAATGACAACTTTAAGCATTTATTCCAAAAATATACCTGAATAATTTATTGACCTGCAAGCTCATCCACGTGCTGGAAACCGCAGGGCTCTCTTCACACACACACGAAACCCTTGGCAGTTGCCCCTGTTCACCTCCCCCTAAGGACTGGCCTGAGTATGATGTGATTTTTCTATATAAGCTAGTTTTGAACACCAACCTTTTACTGCTTGCTGGTGTAATAAAAGCTTCACATGGCATTACAAAAAAATTACAATGTGTTTATATGAATTACAAAAAAACTTTTGCTTAATGACATCAGGTAATGCAACACAATGCTTAATTCAGTAACAATTTCTCCTCCAACCTAAAAACAGGTGTCTGCTTATCTTAGCTGAAAGAAAAATGTCAATCTGAGCATCTTCTTTGAATCACCTTGTGATATCCTTATATCTTATTAATCTTTTTTTTATTATATTATTAAGTTATTTATATTATTATTTTTAGCACAATCCCCTACCTTAACCACATACTGAAAAAAATTATGAAAATAATTAAAAAAGTTTCTTACCTTAGGTTACTGACTGGGTAGCTTACTCTTTCACACACAAAAATGACGTTTCACCTCTTATCTACAGGCTTTTTCAAGTTGAAAAAGAAAAAAATAAAAATTGAAAAAAGAAAACAACCTCTGAAAAGAGGCTTGAAATAGCTGTAAACATTTATTTTGCCACACCAAAACCACACTGAACTAGTTTTAAAAAGTTTGCTCTCCAATTATTCACAATTCCCATTTTTTAACCACAAAGACACTCCTTTAAAACCTCACATTCGGCAATTGTGTTTATCACCTCTTTTCCCTTCATACAACACATACGTCCTGCATAACACAATCACAAAACATCTAGCAAACTTCCATCCAAATCCAACATACAACAACTCATTACACCCCCTCCACCATTTACAATCAGAACAATTCTTTCACTCATCATGCATACTTAACCTTTTGCCAGATCTGCTTACCCCAGTTTTTATCTAATTGCCAACCAGCATTTAGGTTGAAATTATCAAAACTCTGGATAGCAATCCCTTCAAGTGACTTCCTAGCATTCTACCTTATGTCTCTATCAATTAATCACAGAACCAATGTCCACTCTGTGCTCATGATCGAGACCATGTACAGCAGCAGCATTGTTTGTGTTTACATACATTTTCACATTTTCACCGCATACTCATGTTGATCCATTCTATCTTTCACACTTTGTCTCTTGTTTCTCCTACATACACGTACTTTCTTCCAATTTCTACATTCAAACTTATACACAACTCCTTTTTCATCCTTCATACTCACAAATTTTTCTTTCTCAAACATCTACCAATGGTAGTTGTTTGATCTTATCCGGCACTTTGCCAATGTAGCTCAATCCCACTCTTTTTGCATAATTTTCACGCTCATCTTTCTGTTTTAGTCTAGTGATTCTTCTGAAGTTTTTATTGATCACATTATCAGGATAGTCATTTTTTTAAGCATTCATTTTGTAATCTACTAACGTCATCCTCAATATAACATTCATCCAAAATCGCACACACTCTGTCATACATAGGCCTACACTTAATCATGTTTACTTTCACTCTTATACTTAGAGGCTCCTTCTATCCCATCATGATCTCTAAGTAACAATTTTTCTTATACCATTTACACTTCAGATTCATACCCACTCTATTAATTTCAGCATTCAAAAATGCAATTTTCCCTGTTTTTCACATTTTAATTTTACTTTCACTCCTGGCATAACTTTTGTTCACTTTCCCAACAAATGCATTCAGTTCTTCCTCTTCCCAAACATACACAAAATACCGTCTATGTATCATCTACTTTTCCATAATCATACCTTTTGCCCCCTATCTCTCACAATATTTTCCCATTTGCACATAACAATCTTTGCAAGGATAGGACTTAGACCACTGCCAATGTTGAAGCCTTTTTCTTGTTTAAAAACTGTTCCTTTATCTTCACATACATACTATCCATCCACCACTGAATCATGCATTTATTATCATTTTTACTTAATTCTTTCATACTATCTTTTTCACCCCAGTAATCACAGATCACATCCAAAACAGGCTAGGAAACATACTGACCACATTCAAACTACAATACAAACACACATTTTCTCTTCCATAAGAACATTCCTAATATCACAGACCACATCTTCCACCTTTTTCACCCTACCTTAACCATCAGAAAAAATTCCATTCACGATTTCACATAATCTATTAGTAAACTTCAACTTCCCCACCCTAAATATATAATTAAGATAAAAAATTAAAGTAAGAAAAAACAAAATTCACCCCAGGTAACTGACTGGGTGGTGCAAATGAACAAAACCAACCAAGAGCCTTCTTTTTTTAATGGCTTGATCACGGTTTTTTTAATTAAAATAAACATAAAAACACAAAAACAGGACAACTACAGAACCACAACCAATCGACAACTCCTCAATAACCAAACATCCAAAATCGAACAATTCAAAAACAAACCATTCTTTCCTCCTACTCCTCCCCGTGCCACACGCGACCACATGCCAAAAAAACTCCCAAGAAAAGAAAAAAAAGAAACAAGAACCTCAACAGAAAAAAAAAACCAAAATTCAAAACACAGAAAAAATGAAAAAAATATTGAAAAAAACTCCAAAAAAACCACAAAAAAACAACACGACCGAAAATACCCCTTAAAACTGAAAAAACTTCCAAAAAATTAACTACAAACCTTCTACTTACTGTAACCACCATCACCACACACCCCTACTTTATATCATAGCTCACTTTTTCCCAAACAGATTTTCACCTCATTTCATCAAATCTCCATACCACGTTCAAATTGAAATTCTTACAACTTGCAATTGCTAACTCTTCTCTTACTTTCCTTCCATTTCTGACCTCTTATCTATGTTTATAATTTTCATCAAATCCAAGTCCACCTTATGTCTCTCATCCATCTTATGCACACACGCAGCATTGCTCTATTCCAGTTTCTCATCACATAACTGTGTTGGTATATACGATCTTTCATGCATTGGCCTATTTCCCTAACATATCACTTACAATCAAACTATACACCACTCCTTTCTCATCACCATTTCTTCTAAGTTCATTCTTACCCCCAAACATATCTACCCATTGTCAAAGCTTTTTTAAAATAAAATTTTAATCTCAATCTTCTCAAGATGCTGCCAATTTTTTCTGAAATTTTACCTAAATAAGTTAAGCCAATTCTTTTTGAATAATTTTCAATTTTTAAATCATTTTTAACTTTCTTATCCTTCATGTTTTTGAACCCCTTCTCAATTTATTTGGATAACCTTTAAATATTTCCTTAACTTCTTCACATTCTCTCTCACATAACATTCATCAGAAATCTGAATATCTCTCTCATACATGCCTTTGATCATTCAACTTCACACTCATCCCCAGTGGTTCACGCCAACCCATCATGTGATTCCCGAATAGCAACTCTTTTTGAACCACTTGCATTTTAACTTCTCACCCACTCTATTAATTTGGATATCCAGAAACTCCAATCTCCCTTCTTTTTCTCTTTCCAAAACCACTTCCACACCTGGCTTCAACTTGTTTACCTCATTAACAAAACCATCCAATTCACTTCCTTCACCTCTTCAAATACACACAGAATATCATCCACAACTTAATTCTTTCTCTCCCTATCTCTCACCTTCTCTTCCCATTTACACATGACCATCTCCGCCAACACAGGACTCAAACTACTCCCAATACTCAACCCCTTCTTTTATAAAACCTATCACCCACTCTGGGATACATATTACTCATCCAGCATTTTAATAACATCATTCAAACTGAATCCCTCTACATTCTCCCTTTCACCCCAGCTTTTCTTGATGACCACAGACACCATTTCCCTATAAATGTTTGCAAACATGGAAATTATGTCTAAACTACAAATATATCGTCTTTCATTCATTTCCACATTTCTCAAATTCATCACTATGTTCTTCACCTGTCTCACCCTCCCCCCCCCCCAGTAAAATTTTATTCAACGTTTCAGTTTTTTTTCCACCAGGGTTTTTCATACACTTCACAATTGGATTTAATAGAAAATCCTTTTCGTGAACCTTAGGAAACCCTTCTAACACAGGGCAACAAGGATTTTTGGCCCATTTCCATTTATCTTTCTTCTCAGTTTTTACATCTTCCAAAAATTCTTTCATCATACTCCATTATCCATCTTTTTCCCCGGATCTTTTTGTAACTTCCACAAACATATTTTGATCCTCCACCATTTTCGCCACTTTATCCTTATAAACAATCTTATCCATAACAACTACAGCCCTTCCTTTATCCGCCCTAACCACTTTAATATCTTCACGGTTCCTAATACTGCAAATTCCCTCCCTTTCACTCTGAATTATACCCTTTCGCTCTCAACCTTGCCCATTTTTTCCAACACATTCTTAACTTTCAAGCTACCTGCATTCTGAACCTATAAACCTTCCACTTTTTGTCATTCCATCTTCTAAATCCACCAGCATCTCTCTAATCCAATTTTTTTAACTTTCAATAACTCTAGATTTTAATTCTAAACTCAAAACATTCATCTCGTTTTTGCTTAACACTAATATTCATAACTCTCACCCCAACTAGTTTTTTCTTTACCATACTCTTTTGGTTAGGGAACACATTTAATTTTTTAATTTCTTCTCTTTTCTCTTCTTCAAAAAACTTACACACCACATGAAAAAATTCTCTATACTGTCATCAATAACCGTTAGAACATTCTCTCCACAACTTCCAACCAACCACATTCTTAACATCCCAATCTCTTCCCTTATCCTAGTACATTTTCCTTTAAAATGGCATAGCACCCCTTTGACTATCAACAAACATAACCTCTTATTTCCATTACTCACCATTGTCACTAACTAATTGGTTTCAATTTCTTACACTTCAAACCAATATCTGGAAAATTAACATTCAAACCCTTCGAAATCAATTTCAATTTCAAACAATCTTTCAAATACTCAATACAACTTTCTCCTGATGCCAACCTTTTTCATAAATTTCTGAACCCATTAATCACTGATGTGTTTTTTATCTTAATAATCTATTAGCTAACTTTTTTCCTGGATCCTTCACTGATTTCACCAATGGTCTTAAAGGGAACCCTATGAATTTTAAGAAATCCCTCCATAATCGGACATTCTACTTCCCTCTTTGCCACTACCATTTGGAATGCCTGAGGAGTGGAATGCCCAACTATGGAGGGTTTTCCTAAAATTCATAAAGTAGGGTTCCCTGTAAGCATGATTCAGTAGTGGATGGGTAGTATGTATGTGAAAATAGGGAAAAAGTTTTTTAAACAAAAAAAAGGCCTCAGCATTGGCAGTGGTTTTAGTCCTATCCTTGCAGATGTTGTTATGTGCAAATGGAAAAAATTGTGAGAGATAGGGGGGCAAAAGATAAGACTATAGAAGAGATACGTAGATGATATTTTGTGTGTGTTTGATGGGGAACAAGGAAGAATTAAATGCATTTGTTGGACAAGTGAACAAGGTTATGCTAGGTAGGTAGGTACTTGGGGTTTAAAGAGGGCACTGACTGGCTTTTACAGCTATGTCATTTGGCCCTCAGACTTTATTTAAACTGGAAGTACAGAAATGATAATAAGATGGGGATGATAAACATGGAACAAGGATTTATGATGCAGGAAGAAACGGGAGAACCCAGAGAAAATCTGCCCCCATGGTGTCAGACCCTAAACTGAATCCAAACAGCACGAGTTCACAAGTCCACCTCGGGTACTCACCAACTGGAGTACAAGAGATGGGTGCCTTAACCACTAGGCCACCACGGTGCCGTTATGCCAGGGGTGAAAGTAGAATTAGAATGTGAAAAACAGAAAAAAATTGCTTTTTTGATGTTGAAGTTTATGGGCATTTGGAAGGGGGGGGTCAGGGGGGGGGGTCTTGATACCCCTGGGCTGCAAGAGTATGGTGTCAGGGCCGTGACCATCCCGGAGTCCAATTAACTTATTTCCATAGAAGAGAAAACAGTTGATTAGAAAAACCGACTACCCGTAAACTATAACATATAACATCTGCCATATTAGTTTTTAATTGATAGCATATACTCAGTGACACTTGTGAGATTAAGACGCATCCACAGACACCTCATGTGTCAATATTTATTAGCCATTTGGCTTGTAGAAGGGAACAAAGAAACATAAATACGTGCTAAAAATTCATTCAAAAAACCAGTTTCTTGCGCAATATGATAAAAATATGATTTTTTTTTATATTTTTTTTAAAATTATTAGTTAAAAATGGGGGGGGGGGAAGGGTAAAATTGAGCCATTGTCAATTAAATTTTGGTGAGCTGTCTTACCCCTCATACCCCCTATTATTTTGAGCAAAATACGCCAATGTTGAAATTAATAAAGTGGGTATGAATCCAAAGTGTAAATAGTATAATAAAAAATGTTACTCAGGGAACATAATGGGGTGGAAGTAGCATCTAGGTATAGGAGTGAAAGTAAACATGATTAAGTGTATGTATGACAGAGTATGTGTGACTTCGGATGAATGTTTTATTGAAGATGACGTAAGTACAGTAGATCACGTGAATGCTTGAAAGAGAATGGCTATCCTGATGATGTGATTAATTAAAGCTTCAGAAGAATCACTAGAGTAAAAAAGAAAAATAAGTGTGAAAATTATGCGAAAAGAGTAAGAATGAGCTACATTGGCAAAGTGTCGGATAAGATAAATAAAATTTTGAGAAAGGTGGGAGTGAAATTCTATTTTAAAAAAGCATTTACCAATGAAAAAATATGTAAACACAAACAATGCTACTTGTGTACATGGTCACGATTATGGTGGGCACAGAGTGGACAATGGTTCCGTGACTGATTGATAGAGACAAAAGGTAGAATGCTAGCAAGTCACGTGGAGGGATCGCTATTCAGAGTTTTGATAATATTCAACCTAAATGCTGGTTGACAATTAGATGAAAACTGGGGTAAGCAGATCTGGCAAAAGGTTAAGTATGCATGATGACGATGAGTGGAAAAATAGTTCTGATTGAAAATGGTAAAGGGGTTGTAATGAGGTGCTGCATGTTGGATTAAATGAGTTATGGATGAATGTTTGCTAGATTTTTGGTGATTGGGTTATATGGGATGTATGTGTTGTATGAAAGGAGAGAGGTAATATGCACAATTGTGAAATTTTAAAAAAATGTCTTTGTGGTAGCTTCAAGCCCCTCTCTAGAGGTTTTTTCTTTTTTCTCAGAGGAGTATTTTTTTACTGAAAAAAAGATTTCATTTTTTTCACTAAAAATCCATTTGTATTTGAAAAATGTAATGGCATTTTTTTTATTAAAAATGGATTTTTAGTAAAAAAAACTGAAATAATTTATTTTCAGTAAAAAAATACTCCATTAATATATACAGTACAGCCATTAAAAAGCTTTGTCCAAAACAAAATTTGTTAAGGACATCTTTCATTTTATCTCTTTTATTTTTCTTTCCTATTTCTATTTTTTTTTTAACTTTAAAAACCCTCTAGTTAAGAAGTGAAATGTCATTTTTGTGCGTGAAGAAGTAAGCTACCCAGTCAAAAACTTAAGGTAAAAAACATTTTTAATTTTTTCCTTAATTTTTTCATTATTTATATTAGGCTTACTGTATGTAATTATTTATTGACTTATAAATATTTCTGTCTTCATTATCATTAGGCCTATGTGATATTATTACATTAAAAAAGTGATATATGGGTCAGTTAATAAATAACAAGCTGAAATGTTTTATGGAAAATTACTAGACTAACAATAACACCAATTGACAAGAGAAACACCAAATCCCTAACTAGAAAATGATGTGCATTACTTGATTGAAAAGTGTAGGAACACACTCTGTGCCCAGTTCATGCAGTCAAAGCATGTGAGAAAACCACTGGACACTAAACATCATTCTTGCAGCATTATTCTGCTCCATGACAATGAACTGATGAAGAAACTTCGGATTTGATTCCAGGAGTAACCTGTGGATATTCCTGGAATCAAAACTGTAGTAATTACCGTACTAACCACGTTTGAATTCTTTCCTTTAGTTCATTATGGCTTGGATCAGCAACCACGCAAAGCTTTCTTCAGTTGACCAGAAATTTAAAACTCACAGGGTGATAGGTAGGAAATGTAGGGAGTGGTTGAGGACTTTTCACTTAAATTTCTTAAAGAGATTGCTGTAAGGGTGTAGGCATTATCATGGAGCAGATCAATACTACCAAACAGGTTTCCAAAAGTCTTCTAGCATGCAACCAGTGCGTGTACGATTGGCATTGTGGGTTCCTCCACTTTTCGATCACGTGATGTGATGTATGCTTTCTCTAGCACATGCACTCACACGTGCACATTATTTTCGTTAGGAATGTGGTGTTTCTCATGCCAATTGGCATTATTGCTTGTTCAGTACGTTTTCCACAATAGCCTTCAGTTGGTTGTTTTTTAACTGACATTAATAATTTGGCTCCTATTGAACCAGTTACTTAATTACAATCAGCAATCATTGCATGTAGTGATGATCCTGCTAGAACGGATTACTGTCAGTGGTGGAATTAGAACAGACTTTTCTTGAGGAGGAGTTTACCTGGAATTTCATGAACATTCAAACATGTCTAGGAATGTCTTTTGTATGTCTAGGTATTTGGAGCACCACATTGTGTTTGTAGCAAACCAAGCTCCAAATAAGTGTTTAAACCCAAAAATGCAAAATTTAGCCATTGTTGCAATTTTTTTTACATAAAATCAAACAACATTAAACACATCCATGAATTAAACAAGTTGAGGGGGAACCCCTCAACTTTCTGCCACTGTTTACCATCATTAGTACACAAAGTAAAAAACTGTTGTAATCAGTGGTGGCTTGTGACTTTAATTCGGGGAAGTGCTGCTTTAGAAATTAACTTAATATTGTTTAACACACACTCACATACAGTAGGTGTTTGCATACCGGGTGTCCCTGACAACGGTTCCCAATGTTACGCTTTAAAACTTAATATAATACAAATTCTGAGTTTTGGATACAATAGCATCTTTCAAATCGTGCTATTTTCATTCACCTTAAAATCATTTTGTTTTAAAAATTGTATTGTTAAATTTCAAACAACATCTTTTATGTCTCAAGTCATATTTAAAAAATTGTAAGCAAGAACCCATATAGTTAGAATTCAGTTCTCGTCATTTCATGTTTCATGCATTTCCAACAATCCAACTGAAAAAACAATTATCAATTGTAGCGATTAAGCACTTCACGTGCTTGCAGCAACTTCATTGCATAGCAACAGTTGTATGCAGTGCAGCATGGTTCGTTGTAATCGTTATTATTTGATATTTTTGATAATTTTTTTTCAGTTGGATTGTTGATAACAGTGGCATAACTACTATTACGCACAAATAAGCAGTGCTTAAGGACCCGTAGCATTTGAGGGCCCAGTGTAAAACCTTAACTTTGCTTTCACTTTTTTCTCAGTTATTTTGTCATCTGAAGTCCATCAGTCTGTGTGGTTTATTATCAGTGTCAGTGTCATTTAACTAGAAAATGTGTCCACTGGCCTGTTTACTACCACATGTTAAAGAAAAATGTTAACCACCGTTCACTGTACATCACTGGAGTATAGGCGGGCGTAAAACATGGGAGGGGGGAACATGTCTCCTCAACATTTTGAAAAAAAAAATTGTTTACAAACAAAAGTTAACATTTTTTAACATAGAAGTTGATTAACATATACGGATATTTATATGTTAATCAACTTTCAACCACAACAGTAAAACCATATACATATGTTTGAAACAAATATTAAAGTGTTGTACATTAAAACAACTATTTTATCATCTGACATTTGAAGCGTTTCCCCAACATTAGCCAAAGTTTTACGCCACTGCACTGGAGGCATTATCAGAGTTGGATTTATAGGAACTCACAGTAAGCACAAGAGTTCTTAAACTCTTGTTAGTTAAAAATTTAACAAAAATAATAATAAAAAATTTAACAAATAACAAAAACCACCAGTAAAAACTAATTTTTAGGGGCTTCGTTTAAAGGTGACCAATTCAATAAGTTTTAGTGTTTTAGCAAAAAAAAACTGTGGGAACTGTGTGCAGAGGTAGGTAGGTACTTGGGGTTTAACGAGGGCACCGACTGGCTTTTACAGCTATGTCATTTGGCCCTCAGACTT
>JAQIWH010000940.1:0-37780 GCA_034695005.1 Cryptops parisi | reverse complement strand
TTAAAACGCGGAGGAGATCAAGAGCTTTACGGCAGCGAACGTGTAGTTGGCGAATATGTGGAAGCCAACTAAGACAATAATCTAGAAGAATGCCTAAGAACCGAACTTCAGGTAGAACTTGAAGAAAATTTCCTCCTAGAGTGAAATATGGGTCACAATATTCCCTTCGAAGACGGCTGAAATGAACACAAACAGTCTTCTTAGAGGAAAAACGGAAACGACAGAGCCCAACGTTCGAGTCGGTTAATGGTAAGCTGGAGTTGTCTTTCAGCTACTGATAGGCAATATGAGCGACAAAAAATTGCCAGATCATCGATGAAGAGAGAGGCAGTGACAGAAGTGCTGATTGCTTGTGAGATGGAGTTCACGGCAATCGCAAACAATGTAGTACTGAGTACACTGCCTTGAGGGATGCCAGTTTCCTGGGGGAACCATGGTGACAGAGCAGAGCCCACATGCCCACGAAAAAGACGGAGGGACAAAAAGGAGGTAAGGAAGCAAGTCATCTTGCTTCGTAAGCCAGCGTTGTACAATGTTTTCAACAAACCAAACCAACAAGTAGTATCGTAAGCTTTTTTGAGATCAAAGAAAATGCCGACTGCATGTTGACGATGCAGAAAGGCATTATGAAGGCAGACTAGAAGGGACACTAAAACATGATCAATAGTAGAACGACTGCATCAAAAATCACACTGAATAGATGTAAAGATGTTATTGCATTCTAACCATTACATAAGACGCTTATTGACCATTCGTTCGAACACCTTGCAAACGCAGCTGGTTAAAGCTATGGGATGGTAGCTAGAAACGGTGAGGCGCTCTTTACCAGGTTTCAAAAGCGGGATGAAAAGGGCATTGCGCCATGTGGAAGGAATGACAACGTTGTTCCAAATCTTATTGAAGAAAGACAGGAGTGAGAGGATCAAATGGTCGGAAAGGTGCTTGAGCATAAGAACGTGAATGAGATCAGGACCTGGGGCAGTGAGAAACCTTCAAAGCATAATGAAGTTCCCAAAGGTGAAAAGGTGGGTCATAAGGTTCGAAGTGTGAGGAAGCAAATGACAGAGTGGTTTCCACTCGATTTTTAGTAATAAAAAAACGAGGGTCATATTGTGCACAGCTGCTAACTCCAACAAAGTGCTGGGCTAGATTAGTGGCAACAGAGATTGGGTCGGAAACTGTATCACCTCCACATGTTAAGGTGGAGGGTGCAAAAGAAGAGCATTTTTTCAAGATGCGCTGAACTCTTCAAATACTAGAGAGAGGGGAGTGTTACTCTTGTCAAGGAGGACACGTAAGCTCTCCATGACTCACGTTTTGCTGTCATCACAATCTTGTGGGACTTAGCTAGCAAACGTTTGAAGATGGTAAAGTTGACTGCAATTAGATGGTGTTTGAAGTGGCATAATGCCGATTTGCAATCTCGAATTGCTGTCGCTACCTGTTGGTTCCACCAAGGCACAGACCGACGAGTACGCTGTCTGGAAGAAAACGGGATGGAAGTTTGGACAGTAGAAATGATAAGAGTCACTGATGATCTGATAGATTTCATCAACAGAGGCTGACAGATCAAGATCGCCCCAATCAGCAAGGCATGTGAAAAGGGGCCAGTCCGCTCTCTGTAAAACCCAATGTCGGTTTTGTGGTGGCAGCGTACCACCAGTGAGGATACGAAGGACAAGGGGTTGATGATCACTTTCACAAAGGTCTGGATGAATCGACCATGCAACTTTGGGTACCACGGAGGGACTACAAATCAAAAGATCAATAGCGCTTCTGGTGTGATATCCGAAAAACAGATGGGTGGCAGTTCCATCGTTCAAGACGCAGATATCCAAATCAGAAAACAGACGTTCCATAGCGATACCACAAGTAGAATCGTGTGAAGAGCCAAGCGTGGTGATGGGCGTTAAAATCACCAAGAATGATAAACGGCGATGGAAGTTCATCAAGCAGATTGTGCAGCTGTTGACTGTAGGAATGTTGGTCAGGAGGCAAATAAATGGAGCATAGAGTAACTTCCCAAGGAAGATGACATGTTACTGCAACAGCTGATAATTCCGTGGAGAGGAACTTTGATAGCAGCGAAACCTTGGCGAACTGCAATGAGCACTTCGCCGCTAGGGTGATCCAGAGGAAAATCATGATGAAAGATATCGTAGCCTCTCAAAGCAAAACTATCACCAGGAATTAATTTGTTTCTTGGAGACAACCTCCACAGGACGAAAAATAAAAAAAAAAGCAACTGAATGTCAGATGATTGAGAACGTAAACCGTTACAGTTCCATTGTAATAAAGCTATTAAGAGAAAAAGGGGGACTGGCTAAAGAGTAGACTTGAGAAGAAAAGGAAACCCCTTTTTTCTTCTTCAATATGACCTTTCTAACGCCCAAACCAGATGGTCGTGATGACGAGGTAAGTGAAGTTAGAGTTGTTAGCTCGTCCTCAGAAAGGGGATTGTTAAGTAAAGCTTCACAAGAGGCTTCAAATGGTCCAGAGTCTTGAGCATGTTTGGTACCGCCTCGAGGGGAGAAAACGCTCTGGGAGCAAGAAGACATCTGGGGAACTAATGGTTCTCGAAAAACAGTAGTGGGGGAGTGGGAATTGGTGGTGCTGTCAACACAATGGCTGCACTAACGCTTAAGAACATAAGCGGTGAAGAATCATCATAAGTTTGAGTGGCGATTGTTGCGGTTTGTGTGGCAATGGAAGGAGTCTGTGGTTTACTAATCTTTGAAGTAACACAAGCATAAGATTGTTTGAGCCATTCGGCGTAAAAAGCACGGCGAGCTTCTGGAAATGAAAGATTTCGATCCACCCAGAGTTGTTGAATAATTTTTTCGTCTTAAAATTTCTGGCACAACGGAGACCAAGAAATGTGAAGGCCAGAACAATTCACACAGCATGGTGGATGTGTGCACACCGCTGGAGAATGGTCAGAAAAACCGCATGCACCACAAATTTTGGGGGAAGAGCAGCAAGACTGACCGTGGCCATACATTTAGCAAGCAAAACAACTGAGTGGGCTGGGAACAAAGGGCCTGATAGGAAGATTCAACCAAGCCATCTTTACAGAGATGGATAAGGTAGGAGTGGAAAAAGTGAGAACAAACATTAATAAATAAATAAAATTAAACAAATAATTATTAAATAATAATTTATTTAATAATTAAATAAAATTTAATTATTATATTTAATTATAACCGTCAACATATGTTGGAAGTCAGATCAGCACAAACACCAAAACCACGTAAAGTTCGTCTAGCACGACACAGCCAACATATGTCGAAAATGAGAGCAGCAGAAACACCACAACAACGTAAAACTCGTCTAGCACGACACAGCCAACATATGTCAGAACTGAGAGCAGTGAAACCACCAGAACCATGTAAATCTCGTCTAGTACGACACAGCCAACATATGATGGAAGTGAGAGCAGTGAAATCACCAGAACCCCGAAAAGTTCACCTAGCACAACACAGGCAACGTATGTCGAAAGTGAGAGCAGCAGAACCACCAGAACCACGTAAAACTCGTCTAGCATGAAACAGCCAACATATGACAGAAGTGAGAGCAGCGGAATCACCAGAACCTCGAAAAGTTTGTCTAGCACAACACAGGCAACATATGTCGGAAGTGAGAGCAACAGAACCATCAGAACCACATAAAGCTCGTTTAGCACAGCACAGCCAACATATGTCACAAGTGAGAACTTCACTGAATGCTGATGTTGGCATATTTGAGAAAGAAGTAAATACATTCTGTGATAAAATCTGTGAAATATGTACCAAGAGGTGTTATCCAAACCAAGTCACCACATGCAGAAAAACAAACCCAGCTGTTGCATCATATTTGCCTAGTGAATTGTCTCTAAAAGCAACATTGCTTTTATGTCATCGTTGTTTCAAACATGTTACCAGTACAAAGATTATACCACCATCAAAAGCTTACTGGAATAGCTTGGATCCTGGTTCAATACCCATAGTTATTCAACTGCTATCACAATCAGAGCAACAATTACTGGCAAGAGTTATCCCATTTGTGAAAATTATTAAATTCAATGGGCTCTTTGGACAATATGGTTTCCACGGTCAAGCAGTGCTCTTTGCTCAGGACATCTTTGAAGGGGGTGAGAAACTACCAAATATGTTGCCAAGATCAGCTGATAGTGCAGGAATGCTAATCATTACAGAATATCTTGATAACCTAGATATTACACGTCAATACTCAGTATCTCGAACAAGAGTGTATGATGCATTATGGTAGCTCGTTGCCAACAATCCGCTTTATAAAGATGTCATCATTGACCATGATGCAGAAATTGGTGAACAAGATTTTATTAGGTTGCAAAACACCCACAACAAGAGGAACCTACTGAAATCATTGAACATGATGTGAGTGCTTACATTCAAATTACTGATGTGGCAAGAATTGTACGTGCTTCATGGCATCAAGCAGTTCACAAAATTTTCTCATCAGGCTATGCAGGTGTTCAATGTTTTGCAATGGTGGTTGCAAATATCGTAAGAGCTGCTATTTATCCACCTCGAAGATGGTCCACATCTACACTGGACATGAACATGATCGAAGGTGATGGATTGTATGCAGCTATTCGATTGCTATCTGAGGATGAGGCAGTCTATCCAGTTGATCGAAATGGCTACTTGGAGATGCGTAATTTGGATGTTGTTAAGAAAGAACTTATCATGTATGACAAGTGTTTTTTCATTGAATATGACATTGACATATCGCTATTTGGCAGTCTTTGTGATAGAGCCAATCATGGTAATATTGGAATAACTCTTAGGCAAGCCCTTACTGAATTGTTCAATGATCATGAAGCCGGTATTCTGATAGCTGCATACAAATCAGTAGGAGTAATGCACTACCATGAAAATTACTATTTCACTGACTCACATTCATGTGGTCCAAAGGATTCTAGTGCGGTAAATGGCAGAGCTTGTGTTATCGAATGTGATACTCTTGAAGAACTTCATCGCATCTGCAAATGGTTAACAAGATCTGGTGACATGCAATTCACAATTAACTATATTAAAGTTAAGCTACACAGTGACATTACCAATGAACAGATATTGCATGAAGAGAACAATTTGCTCTATGAAGATGTCATGATTAGCCTTAATGCTGAAATCAGTGATGAAGATTCGTCTCAAGTTGCACCACAGTCACAACACCAAGAATTTATTGAAATCACTGAACAGAATGCGAGTGCATTCATTCGAATTAATGATGTTGCAAGAATTGTACGTGCTTCATGGCATCAAGCAGCTCATGAAATTTTCTCATCACGTTATGCAGGTGTTCAATGTTTGGCAATGGTAGTTGCAAATATCGTAAGAGCTGCTATTTATCCACCTCAAAAATGGTCCACATCCACACTGGACATGAACATGATCGAAGGTGATAGATTGTATGCAGCTGTTCGATTGCTATCTGAGGACGAGGCAGTCTATCCAGTTGATCGAAGTGGCTACTTGGAGATGCGTAATTTGGATGTTGTTAAGAAAGAACGTATCATGTATGACAACTGTTTTTTTCATTGAATATGACATTGACACATCGCTATTTGGCAGTCTTTGTGATAGAAACAATCATGAAAATATTAGAAAAACTCTTAGGCAAGCCCTTACTGAATTGTTCAGTGATCATAAAGCCAGTATTCTGATAGCTGCATTCAAATCAGTTGGAGTAATGCACTACGGTGAAAAATACTATTTCACTGACACTGTATTGACCACTGTATTCATGTGGTCCAAAGGGTTCTAGTGCGGTAAATGGCAGAGCTTGTGTTATGGAATGTGATACTCTTAAAGAACTTTATCGCATCTGCAAACGGTTAACAAGATCAGGTGACACGCAATTTACAATTAACTATATTGAAGTTAAGCTACACAGTGACATTACCAATGAACAAATATTACGTGAAGAGAACAATTTGCTCTATGAAGATGTCATGATTAGCCTTAATGCTTAATTATTGGTTCCCGGCATGGGAACCGAATGTTAGACGCACCCAACCACTTACCAGGACTCGTCCAGTTTCAGTTGTCCCCGCAGTTGCCGACTTAGCTGTTCGCCTTACTGGTGAGTTGTAGTGGCGTACGAGGCTTGCGTTGTGTGATTTTTTATGAATTCAGCAGGTTTTAATTCAATTCACCCCTAATGTCCCCACCTTGTACTTGGCCAGTTCCAAAATAACCACTACAAGTGTCCAGCAACACTGAATTATATTTCCAACAAAAATACAAGAACAATAACTTCTCCAATGTTTTAGTATGTGGAAGTTAATTAAAATAAAAATACATTCACCCTCTCACTCTCACTCACACAGTTAACTACCCAACCCACTCTCAGTTAAAAAAGTAAAACTTGCGCAAAATCCCAAAAATCAGGACAAGTCCAAAACTTTAAACCAAAAGCTCAAAAAGTCTGTAACACCCGGAAATGTTCTCAGGGAAATACAGTCACTTTGTTCTCTTGTCTGTCCAACACTGTCCCCATGTCGCTAGTCTGTCGTCAGTAGTTCACTGGTCCACTTGACAATAACTCGATGCAACTTTAAACATACTCCAACACAGATATACAGTTCAGTCCTTAGATAGACACTTCAGCAAGTCATTTGCAGGAGAGAACAATATTATTGTCACTCACTATCGGTCTGACGGGCCGCTACTGCCTCCATGCACTTGTGTTGGGTTTGCAGCTAGCTAATCCCAGATCCAGCCTGAACACCACGCATTGTCCAGCACTTGACACTTCAACACCACTGCAGTCGAACGTCCGAACAAGTCTTTTCTTCCATATAAAACGTTCTTCCTTCTTTCTCTTTCAAACCAAAGCAACAAAAGCGTTCTCAACAAAAACAAAACAACTTTTTTTTCAAGCTTCCAGGTGCACACCTTTAACTGCTTTTGCAACCTTTTCTTTTCTTAACATTTACACCAAAATTCCAACAATCAAACAGTTTAAATAATATTTTCTTATTTTAAAAAATAAACACCTTGAATATTTAATTCAAGGATTTTTTTTTATTCTCATCCTCATAAATAAAATAAGAAAAAAAAGATGAAGATGGAAATAGAAATGATCGGTCTTGGTGATGCCCAGACTTCACTGGTGGTGAAGCCTAGAACACACAAGCCCCCTCACCATGACAAGGTGCCGACTGAGAGGAAGGGTGAGAGGAATGTCTTGCCGGAAAAGTTGGTAGCCAAGCAGGAGGAAAGTCTCCATGGGGGTTGGTCTCCTGGAGGCAAATGCAACAGGGAGAAAGAAGTGCACGGAGTTCAGGAGTACAAGTACGGAAACCATTGGAGTAGTGACATTGGATAGTGGAAGAGGAAGTGAAACAAGACTTCGCGAGCACAGGTTTAATTTTACCCTTTATTTAGTTTTTTCCTGCTGGGGCATGACAAGCGGATTTTCAAAACTAGCTAGCCAATGGTGGACAGATCGTCGTCCATGCCAGAGATAATCTAAAATCGAGTGTTAAAATTTACCAGAGTATATCATGACATGGGCAATGAGCAATCTAAAATTTTCTGTATGATGATTTATATGAATTCTTTAAAGATAAAACGACCGTTTTTCTGTGTTGAAATCATTGGAAATTTTAATCAGACTTATATTGGAAAGAGTTAACTTAACATTTATGATGAAAAACTATAGTATTGTATGTTAAATACCACATCTTTAAACCAATTTTCAATTCACCTAATTCGACCAACCATTTATCCATTTTGTAAATAAATTTGTTAATTGTTGTAAACAACAGGATTCACGTACCCGAACCCAACTGTGGCAATCAGGTTGGTTGATTGGATGTTATGCAAACTATAAGTTATGCGAACTAACAAGTTGATTTAGTAAATAATGAAAGGAAGTATCAAAATTAAAGTAACATTAACGTAAAAGTAATACTAAAGTTAGTAAGTTCAGTAAATTGATGTGAATCAAAATTATTAACAGAATATAGTTCTGGAATATAGATTGGCTATCCTGACAAGTTGTCAGTCTATATCACTTGAGTATTGGAATAGTTAATAAAATAGATTAACCTAATATACCTGAATACCCACACTGTCTTTAAAACCAATATACTTATTTCTGTATTTGTCATATGTTTATTCTGGTTTGATGCGTTTTTGTTTTTAAAAACATGTGCATTGATTGTTGTTTGATTGACCACCTTAATAAAACAATAAAATAACATTGAAGGGGTGAAAGGGGTTGGTGTGTTCTAAGCACCACATGAGGAGTTTATTGATCATATGTTCGAACCCTTTGCAAACATTACTGGTGAGATCAATAGGACAATAGCTGGAAGTGGAATTGCACCATGTCGTGTCATAAACCTTGGAGAACACTCCCACAGCATGTTGCAGGATAAGAACGGTGCCTTGGAGGCATGACTCAAGGGAAACCAGGCGGTCAATGGTGGAGTGGCTGCAACAAAAGCCGCACTGAATGGGACTAAAGAAAGATTACTATTCTACCTACCGCTTAAGATGTTTGTTAACCACGCGCTCAAAGAAATCACAAATGTAACTGGTTAGAGCAATAGGGTGATAGCTCGAGGCTGTAGCATGATATTCACCCGGTTTCAGAATCAGAATGAGTGGTCTCTTGCCAGGTTAACAAGACAAAACCGGATCTCCAGATGGTATTAAACAGAACAAACGAGAGAATGGACAAGTATTTGAGGATCTGGGCTTAAATGTGATCAGGTCCTGGAACTATATTGCAAGTAGCACGCATTGCAGAAAATAATTCGATAATTCGCAAGGTGTTGGATCGCAAAATACCTTGACTCATAATAGTGGCTACTGCTGACATCTGCAAAGTGACGAGCTATGACAGTACTCACAGCTGTCGGCTCAGTGAGAAGAGGTTCCACTATTCAGGGCAGAGGGTGGCGGGAAACTCTGTTCTCAAACACAATGAACTCAATCATAAACATGTGAGAGCAGTGTATTGCTGGTGAGAAAAGAAACATAAGTTCTCCAGGAATTGCATTTCACTGACAGAACAATGCAGCGAGCTTGTGCTCGAGAGCATTTGAAAATAATAAAATTAACAAGGGATAAATAATGTTTGAAATTACCTAGTGCTGCCTTAAGGTCATGAATCGTCATAGCAATCTCGTCAGTCCACCACGAGACAGAATAGCAAGCAGAAGAACCAGGAGAGAGGGTGGGGTACCGAGTAGCAGAGGATAGAACAAGTGATGAGACAGTAAACTTCATCAGGAAATGCAAATGAGGAAGGGTCACTCAGCATGTCTCTTGAACAAGCACCCAGTCAGTCTTCCAAAGGATCCAGTGCTGAGGATACCAGGAAACATGACAGCCATGATGAAGGTGGGGTGGTGGTCGCTGCCACATAGGTCTGGGTGAGCAGACAATGAACAATGGGGACGATGACAGAAATACAGACGGTGAGCTCAATAGTACGCCACGTCCAAAAAGCAACAAATAGATAAGTGGCAGTTATCATTCAAGATGCATACATCATGGTTGAACACCAGACTTTCCATCTGGTTGCCCGATGTACTCTGCAAAATAGGTAGAGCCCTCCGCAAATGGCTTAATTCCATGATGAATGGAATTGGTGGAAGCATCCATAGAGGACAAGATAAACGAACAGAAAGTACTGAAAGGCCAGTATCAGGGTGAAAGGATTCCGCAGCACGTACACCCAACAGGCGGGTGACCGTGATTCTCTGAGCATACTCTCCTCACCCACCTGTACTAATTTGGCAACATATGTTGCCATTGGTTTCAATTTGTTTTTTTGGAAAAACTACTCAATAAAAACTGGTTACAATAAAAAAGCCAATTTATTACAAGTGTTTGCAACTATGGTTAAAACATGAAAAAATTCAATTAGAAACACAAAGGAGAGCACAGTTTGAAAATGGCAGTTCTCTCGAAGTCATCGCCATTGCCACTGGGTCTGAAATAGTTGGACGAAAAAATTGCTTGTAAAAATCAAAGCAATCATTAATAGTTTATTTGCTTCCATTCTGATTTAGAAATAATTTTTACTTACTATTTGTTTAGGTTTATTTTTATCCATTTAAAGCAGTTTGACAAACATTTAACATTTTTCTAGAGATTTAAAGGTGAAATTGATTTCGGTCTTTGTAGGATCCAAGACCCAATGGCAAAAAATGTTGTCAAATTTCAACATCAATTTCTAGAATTCTAATTAATATTTTCAGAATATTTTTGTTTCAAATCAAAATCTATATCAGTATGATTAAAAAAACATGATCTTTTTTTTAAAAAACATTTTTTTTGCAGATCTGAGGAGGATATGGCATGAAGGCATGTTAGATGGACAAAACACGCTGGTATGCTGAAATGTCAAGTGTGACAAAGATGTGACATGCCACATGACTAAGTGTTGCAGCCTCCAGGAGGCGGCGAAATAAAAGCTCACCAATTTCCGCATGTTACTAACAGGGCTTGTTCGGAATGCCCCTAATGTAATGTGAATTCCAGCATAATAGATGAGAGTAATGAGAGATCAGCTGAGTGGATGGGGAAACCAACTGAACTTGTGATCAAAAATCAGTCCAAGAAAGCTCCTTAACTACAAAAATTATTACTCGCTCAATACTTGAAATTTGTCCTAACGCTGGTGCTCTCTACGTTCTCTTGAGCGCTTACACTTAACTGCAATACATCCAGAAATATCACTATGTGGTTTTTGATTCACCCTCGTAATTATGCAAGTACCATCTGTAACCATCTGTATTGAATAATTTATAAAAATGTTTATTTGAGTACCATCACCCCCTCCTCTATTATTTACAAGTTTTATGTATTCAAAATGTTTCATTTATAAATATAACAAAACTTTACTACTTTGAAGTGATTACTGTGTCAGATTTCTAATAAACAACTTATTAGGCTAAATAAATGATGAAGATTCACTTTTATTTTAAGCAAAAATTTAGATTTAAAAAGAATGCTCTGTGTTTTATGACATGTACAGTAGCGTACTTACCTTAAACTCTAATCACATTCTGGACTTGTTTTTTGGCTGAAATAAGCACTACTCTACATGAAGTTTCTATGAAAGCAAGTAAACACATTGACAAGAGGCATTCATATAATTTGATCAATAAGTTTGGCTTCAGGATGAACAATCCCAACTACAGCATCATAGCTGTCAAGACCTCCAGTGCTCCAGTTCTACTTCAGATCTGGACAAAAACCTTTGGCTCTACTACTCTGCACTCAAGTGGTAGGCTATATTCCAAAACTTGAGCCTAGATTTCCAAGCTTCGGTCTAGTAAAAGATACAAGTTTATTACAGATATGGCTAAATTTTAACACTAACATCATTGGCAATGGTGGAAAAAAGACATGGATTTGATATTGGCATTTAACCAAAACTGAAATAACCACTAACCACATGGCCCCCAGGAAAAAACTGATTGCATTGTCTTCAAATTGTAAGAACCTCATACATAAAAAAGTTAACGCACATGTAGGCCTTAAAATGTCAACCAAGTTAGCAAGACAACAGCTTTACAAAACTGAGTTCAAACAACCGAACTTATTTTACAATTCCATATAATAAAGTGCAATGTAGGTTATAAACATTTTATTATTATTATTATTGCAACCACCA
The DNA here is from genome assembly GCA_034695005.1 of Cryptops parisi. Taxonomy (NCBI): domain Eukaryota; kingdom Metazoa; phylum Arthropoda; class Chilopoda; order Scolopendromorpha; family Cryptopidae; genus Cryptops; species Cryptops parisi. The sequence continues at coordinate 26,116 of JAQIWH010000940.1, read as the reverse complement.
AAATGACTTGAAATGCTTGCATTGCATTCAGTTTCCAGGCACAACAAAATGAACTTGCTTCTGTATTTATCGAGGTCGCCAGCTGATGTTGGAAACTCCATGAAATGACCTCTTCAGAGCATTGTTGTCAGCCCATGCCGAATTCAAGTAGGTGTTATCTGAATCTTCAGCCAATTTCTACAAAATAAAAAAAATTGATACCTTCTTAATTATAAAATTAGCAACGACTTTAAATAAACCTTGGCATAATGTAAAGTTAAGTTTCCACCAATGGACTCGGTTGCGACTGAGTTTCATTTTCAAAAATGAAAACAGAAACAATTTATTTTATTCAGAAACAAAACAAACTATTTCTACCCAACTGAATCCAAGTATGCTGCAGTTTTAAAACATATCCACTAAGAGGACAATCATGCCCTACAACAATGTGTGTAATGTTTGATACCATGTGGGTTAGGACAAAACTCCAACTGCTTACACAAGATTTCCACCTTACCAAAAGCATGAAAAAAACAAGGAGTCTTCATGAACTCTCCACCACAAGACAGAACTTTGTTATTGATGAAAACAACTGTTACAGATTTTCCAGTCATCAAGTTGCTGATTAGTCGAAAACAACCAAGTATCACTTTTGTTGCTGTTTTGTCACTTTGGTGGAAACCTAGATTCAAATAGCTTGCTTTTATGTTGACTGAATCTAGATTAAGACAATACATAAACAAGGCCTGCATTGAAATTGACATCGTGATGGTGAAGTCCCTGGCAAATCTAATGTCACAGCTTTAACCTGATCCACTAATCGTTACAATAAATTTCTCCTTATAAACGTTTAATAACATTTTAATTTGATATTAGTCTGACATAATGAAATTTAGCTAAAATGCACTGAGTTCTACTGTATATGTACTCTTTCCTAATGTTAAACTTGTAAACAGGAAATAAATATGGAATCGCACACAAAAACAAAAGATTTATGAATCAATTAGATACAAATGGGCAAATTGAAGAGGTGAGTGAATTAATTGCCAGTGAAAAAAGAAAGCAGAAACTATGTGATGAAGAGAACTATGTATACAAGAAACAGCAGGATAATCCAAAGAGGACAAAAAACAGCCTACTGGAAGTCCGAAAAATGTTACGACAGATTATCACCTGAGGTCACTCAACATACAACTGTGATGAACTAGAAATAAATTTCCAATCAGTAGGAGGTCATCCCCATCCAACATGTAGTGCTAAAGTTAAAGCTCAAAAAGCTGTAAAATCAGTGGGTGATACAATTATGATGGTGGAACATCTTCACAAGAGTTAATAAATTCTGCAACACAGCAATTTGTAGTAGAGGCCAAAGCACAGAAGCAGTGCTGTTTTTGAATACATAATTAACTGCTGTCTTCCTCTTAGGTTATTTATTTTAAAATACTGTATTGACAATATATATATCCAGGAAGCAGGGATTTACGCAGATTTCATTCCCGAATAAGCGAAAGTGCCTAATATGAGAAACCCTGCTCGACAGGCTACTAGCATATTGTTAAGAATGTTGGGTTTCAAAAAACTGAACAGCTGAAGTAACAATCTCAGTGCAAACGCTCACTGATCCGACTGAAGCTTGAAAGTAGTGAAGCGTGAACTGAGAACAAATACAGTACCTTCATTTCTTCCTGTTTCCTGTATGCATACAGCATAAATTGCTTTCTGTCTTCTTCGGACATAACAGGCTCTCGACCAGGTGGTCCTTCACCATGCTATGCAGATATTGGCAAGAAAAGTTTTCATAAAATTTGGCATGTTCTTTTAACTAGTAAACCTTTTTTTAACTTCTTTACCTTTTGTAACTTTACAACAGCTTTGGTCTTCTCATTGGCTCCCAAATAATCCTTTAACTTCTTGTGACGAAGTAATTCTTTACCAGCAACCCATAGCTTGCATGTACTGTTTTCAACAACTTCTTTTGAAGCCTACAAATATATCCAAGTTTAATATGCAATGAAAAATGATTTTGTAGCTACAATCTCAGAAACCTAAACATGCAAGATGTCAGTGATACCTGTGTTCCTGACAAATCTTCTTGATTTTCCAGTTCCGACCTAATAGGATCAAATGGAGGAAGTCCCATAGGATAAACAATCATTACGGCTCCACGAAGGAGCTCTATGGTCTCAGCAATAATAGATTGAGTCAAGCATTCACCAGCGTCCACTTGTTTCTAAAACAATAACTATATTATAACAAACACATTATAGCAACATCCTTCACTATGATGTTTTATGCTTTTCTGAGTCATTACTTAAAACTATAAACTCCTGAATGTTTATACCAGTTTTCATAACAATGTGAGTGCGAGTGTAAAGAGTAAGGTATCTCAAATAAACTTATAAAACTGAGTTGCCATCATTAGTACACCATAAATATTCTGGTGCACTGATTTTGAATTCATGCTTATATAGGGTGTTCCATTGGAAAGTGCAGTTATACATTGCGAACCAATTTGAAACTGTCAAACTTTGTTCAGTCAGTCATATTTTATTTAGTCATATCAGTTACATTGATTGTTATCCTTATAGGTGGAAAATTAATTATGGACCACTAAAAGATTGCAACACCAGTAAAAATCATACAATCTTAGTATTATTGATTATCAAAAATTTTACTAAAAGAACCGATGTCTGTCGCAGAGTAAGCTTATGTCCAGAATTTTCAAAAAGCAGATTTTAAGATTACTTTTTCATAACATAAGTTAGTTTTCATAGTACCCACATGTACTGTATATAGAAATATCTCCAAAAAAGTTTTTTTTTTCAAATCAAAGGGAAGGGGATAAACTTCCCCCCACACATAAAAAAATCCTGTACACAGTCTTGGGCACAGATGATGATTTGGCTAATACTGTATTCCATACATAATTCTATGATTTCATATTTGATAATTCCATAATTCTCAAGTGTCTACTTTGTATTGAAACCAATCAAAATAAAAAATTTAAAGAATTACTCGTTTTATTCATACAGTTAAATCTCGTTGAACTGCCACTCGGGCTTTTCGCCAATAAAGTGCGCAGAACAAATCTTCTTCCCATACTTTACGATTGTGTACAACAATCATGCCGTAAACGTTCATCCAGGGCTAAAAATATTGCATTACCTAGTCAACCTGCATTACAGCAGATTAAACACTAGATTATTGTTTTCACGTTAAGTAACTTAACAATGAACTACAACTGTTAGCATATATCACTATTAAGAACTAGAACGTGACCTCCCCGCAGTAGGTATGGTAACAGCAGAGAATCTAGTTATGTAAACATTCCACGTGGTATCGATAGCATGCATCAATAGCGTTACCATCGAAACTCTAACACAAACTTATGCAAATTCGAATGGTTACTGTTAAAAATCGAGGAAGTTACGCTACATTGATAGAATTGGGTTACGTCTCGCGCTTTGGGTAAATATTTATATTAATTTGTGTACTATAACTTCGTTGTAGTTAGTTATACACAAAGTGGAGTATAAATGACAATTCTGAAAATATTTCTTTAATTTGGCTGGAAACACATATTTCATACAACCATTGTGTGATCTTGTCAGTCTAGATATCTCACTTTTCTCCCATCATTACTGCATGATAGAAAAAAAAAATATCCTGCTGGTATTGACCAGCCTTCATGCAGTTTCTTTTAATTAGAAACTCACTATACAAGTTGTACCTGGATTAACATACGCTGTCTATTAAATAGTCTAAGACTATAGCCAAAGCGGCACTAAGACATTTGTTAATCATCAGCCATTCAACAAAAGGTAGGTATTTAATTTTGAGAGGCGCACCAATTTCAAGAGGCTTGTCATATAGCGCCCACAGAAATATACAGCCTAAACAGCATATTAGATAAGTTGGTCAAGACCCGACAACTTCAAGAACCGGAAAACACGATAGATGGTATTGATCCTCAGCACCTCCAAAAGAGTGAGAGGTAGCAGGCAAAGAGGCAAATCGCGAAGAGGCTCATAAAGCAGGCAGTCTACCAGGGCATGATAGACGACACTTGGGTGTTACAAGTGGGGCACCAAAACAAACTTTCATTCAACGAAAGATTGGGTACTTGATACAATGAACAAAAATTACCTTAGAAACGGTGGTCTTTGCTTCGCTGATAGTCTTCACTAATATTTCTGCCATATTAGCAAGTGGGGCTACACACAAAGAAGCAAAACAGTTTTAACTAAACTAATCTGTGTTAGGCTTGAGTATCATGTGAGTTTCAACGTTCACTACAAAGGTGCAACAAATCTTGTTTCAAAGAAAACCATATATGCCAGCTTATAACACTAATCACATTTAATAGTAATGAGTGTCTTAATAGCACTAATGAACAAGAGGGATTCTTCAGTGAAGTCCGTGTTTTGTCATTTCATATTTATGTATACTTTCACTATGTATGTTATGTTACAAGTCGTTTGCTGCACTGCCACCAAAATGTATCTCTGATTAAGAAGTAGAAGAGCACGGCTCTACTCGTGTGATTTATTTATGTTTATGCAATTGATGCACACAAGTATAATTGACTGAACATAATGAGATTTATGTTCCAAGAAGTAAGACAAAATAGCATTTGACCAACTTTGTGTGTGTTGTGTTGCGATAACATGCAAAAGCATACTTCAAACTTCAAGTTCTGCATTATTTGTCTATTTTTATTCCAATGATCCTTGGGAATCACAATACATAGTGAGGAATACGCAACAGATAAAAATATCCTTACAACTTGTTTGGATCATTTCATACAGTGTAACCAAAAATACACAATATAATTGAATGGCCTGGTGTGAAAAGGTGTGACATTTTTACAATTTCGAGGAAAATGCATTTGAAGATTTGAACTTGCCTTGCTGTCCATTAGCTACTTCATACTTCTTGCATAATATTTTGCACTTATTGTTTTGCTCCAAATTATACATTGAGAAGGTAGAATTGCACCTAACGCATTCGAAAATGCTTCTAGGTCATTTTTGATAAAAATGTTACTCAACACCCTTTTACACCAGGCCCATTTTGTATCAAATACTGTACATGTATTAGTAGCCTATATTCTCGACTAACTTGTCAATAAGATTTAAATCATAATTTTGTGAGCAAGTTAATGCTCACAAATTATTAATAACATTAAGACAATGTTATTAATAAGTGACTAGTAGCTGTAAGTGTATTGGTGTAAATGTAATGAGTTGGTATTAAGCCTATCAGACTTATTAACCACTACACAGCTGATTTAATTTTACTTGCAGTCATACTTAATTTATTACTACTTTTTTACAACATTTTTACAACAACCTTATATTTCACTCGGTTTGGGTGTGTTTGTTGCTATTTGATTGAACATCTTTGTGGTGTGACCCACTTTCTGACATTCCAGAAAGCTAAAATTTGTCACAGTCCACAGAACATTTGATTCTATTAAATTTCAACGAATTGATGTCATGTTGCAAGATGTATTTTGCAAGAAACAAGTTCGATTAGAAGCTTGAAAGTCAAAGAAATGACACGGTGGGTGAAGATAGGGCTGTTGAAGCCGGCCTTGGCTGCAGAGTCTGCAAGAGTGTTTCCAGGAATGTCCATGTGGCCTGGGACCCACATCAATCTGATAGAATGCATCAAGCTGGAGTGGCGCAGGAGGGTGTAAACAATATTATCAATGGGTTATCGGAGTAAACATCATGAAGAGTGAGCAGGCTGCTCAGTGAACCAGAGTAGATGACAAAATGGGTTCCAAAAAAATGCAGCCACAGATCGCTCGACGAGCACCATGGCAATTGCAACCAATTCAGCACAAGAAATACTAAAATGATGGAGGGGAGCTCACCGCTCTGTGCACATACTATAAACTGGGCTAGTCCAGAAGGATCCAAGAGCTAGCCGAATGCCAGTGTGGTGGAAACTATAGAGGAGGTGGGACTTGCATGTGAATGAGGTAGCTATTTGGTTTTGAGAGGCGCACCAACTGCCCGAAGGCTTGTCACAAAAACATGTAACCTGAACAGCACACTAGATAAGTTGATCAAGACCTTGAATTTGGATTTTATCTGGACCTGGAGGGGTGTTTTTACAGGCAGAATAGAGCTCCCACAGATGGAAGATGGGATCACACAGTTCCGGCTAGTAAGATCCAAATCTCAGAGGCCTGCCGTCTACCTAATTTTTGATGATCAAAAAGGCAGAATCATAGTTCCGGCAGCTGCTGACAGCAGCAAAAATGTTGCGCTAAGGCAGTAGCAACAGCTACTGGATCTGTGACGACAGCATTATTGATGATCAATGCACAAACACTTGGGCATTGACCTTTCTACACAACTTAGTACCCGATCATAAATACTGCCTATAGATGTCCTAGAACTCAATGAAGACGCGTACACTCTGCAGGAGGCACGCTTCATCGTCAGTATAAGATGCCGTGCACAAGCACGATGCCTCTTGAAGATGATGAAATTTACTGGCGTTGGATGATGCTTGAAGTGTCGCAATGCACACTTGCGATTGCGGATGGCAATGGCGATCTCCTTGTTCCACCAAGGAGTTAATTAGTTAGTTATTTAGGTTTTTTGAGGTGCACCAACTGCCAAGAGGCTTTCCACTAAGGAACGCAGCACCGAAGTCACGTCCCTGTTGCAAATGGAATGGTATCCTGAGAAGCAGATAAAATTGATTCACTGATATGATAATAAGTGTCATCGATGGAGGTTTGCGTGTCACACTCACCCCATTCAGCAAGGCTGGTGAAACGTGCCCAATCAGCACGACTCAATACCCAATGGCCTTGTCCCTTGGGAGAATTACCACCACAATGTAATTGGATAATGATGGGGTGGTGATCACTCCCACACAAATCTTGATGAACTGACCAATCAACCAAAAGCAGGGCTGCAAAGCGACAGGTCAATAGCACTCCAGCTGCGGTAAGCAGCAGAGAGATGAGTGTTTGACCCATCGTTAAGGATACAGACATCCATGTCTGAAAACAGTCTTTCTAAAGCAACACCTTGCACTTAGTTATTGGTGGATCCCCGGATGTAATGGTGGACATTGAAATCACCGAGAAGGAGGAAATGTGCTGAAAGCTCTTCAATAAGATCAACGATTTCTTGGCGATATGTGCGCTGATCGGGTGGAAGGTACAGCGAGCAGATGGTAACTCGCCAAGGCAAGTGGCAAGTGACAGCCACTGCCTGCAGCTAGGTGATTGAGTACCCACAGATTAGTGCCGAGGATTTCAATTAGTTCAAGGAAGCCATGAACGTTGAATGAGACCTGTTTAATTTCGTTACATGAAAATAACGCAACCAGCTAAAAAGATCAATTGATCTCCTTAATCTGTTTATCACTAGCGATGCTGAAAAAACATTCACACTAAGCGGGACTGTGACGTTTGTCTTTTGGCCAAATGAAACGAAGATGAACGATACGTCATCACACAGCGAGCTTTTCGGGTAGAGCATTTCAAGCCATCGTATGATGACGTCTCATATCTTCCAAGGACAAAAGAGCTTCTTCCCACGCAAAACGATCAAAATGCTAGAGTTGTGATTGGACCACAAAACTTACCAATCACAAGGCAGTGCAATCCACAGCGCCCGTGCACTGTGTTAGAAAAACGTTTTTGAAGATTATGAGTTTTAAATTAAATTGATATGTTTTCATCATGCTCTTCGAGATTTAAAAGAAAATAGAGCATGAATTCTTGCTGGCAACGACAGCTGCGCACGTGGAATGCTGGAAACTATTTACTGTCAAAATAGAAAAGTTTTGGCGCAAATTTGATAACGGTTTTCGGCAAAAATAAATGACGTCATGAGCAAAACAAAATGAAAGGAAAATGATGATCACAAACGAACATCAGTTCTACTTAAGAGTTCTGAAGAAACAGATCTAGCGGTGCTACGCAATGACAAGATCCCACTGAAGTTTGTGCTCTCACAAAAGTAGTCGAACAATTTGTAAATGGCTCAACATTCATTCCTTCTTTAAGCTTCCAAGATGGTAAAATGCCAATCCTGACAGGTGATTTCCTATATTGTATGTAACTCCAACAGTATGTGTTCTGTTTTTGATTGTTGATGGAAATATCAATGGTGCTTTATGAGATATTGTGCATGATGGATCAGCAATTGAAGCAGCTAAAAAACATTCACCATTTTTTCTGAAGACAATGTGTTTTGCTTCGGTCTCATGTAGTTGCCACCAGTGAGAGGACATGCCATCTTCAACCAGTCATTCAAATACAACCAGCAACAAACCTGTGGCAAATATTCTCATTCTGTGAGCAAAATCATAACATGCAACACCATCTACCTCAATCTGCTTAACAACTTACGAATGAGTTAAATTAAGCCACGTCAAATAAAAATTCTATTGATGAAACTACAAGACAATAACAGTGGTGACTTTTCCATCGAAAGAGCTTTGCGCATATATCTCACAATTCATTAAGTCGACTTCCACCAATAAAATGGTTTTCGAACATTGTCATGTCCACCATTACAGCTCAAGATAAAATTGCTGATACGACCAAACTTTGGATACATCCGATTTAGACAAGCTTATTCCCACCGACTTCAACAGGTAGGTAGTTGGAGTATAGGGGGTGCACCGACTGCCCTAAGGCTTGTCATTTGGCATCCACAAATGTGTGTTACTTAACAGCATGTTAATAAAAATCAGATTAACCCATCAATTTCTGACAGCTTTAAAAACCTCAAGACACAGCATAATGCTTCAACACAATCCCCTAGCAAAAAGATTCCAAAACTGCGCGATGTAGCACCTTAGTGTGCTACAGCTAACTGCCAGGGGCACCGCAAAATATTCTGGAGAAAAAGAAATAGAAATTTTTTTGTGTAATAAAATACGAAAGGTTTGAGAATTTGAATTTCCTGCGAAATTTCCCTTCCTCACAGGAGATGCCAACTCAAGGAAGGCTGATTGGTTGTTAGACTGAGACCAATGATGCTGATGATGGGTTGTTAGACTGAGACCAATGACTGAGTTTTAGTTATTTTGGGAATGTATGTCTTTGAAAATATGCATACTATGCATTTTTTTTAACACCTTGTATGAAAATAAGTGAATTATTGACGTTTCAAACCTACAATAGTTCCAGCCACGTGTTTACATTTTCAATACAATTTCGATTGTTTTTAAATTGTTTGATGCAGTTTGGACTTTTATTTCTTCTCAGGTAAGCAGAATTGTATTTGTTTTATTTATTATGAGTATATTGTATGCTTATAATTATTATAAACAACACAAAAGCAAGATGGAAAAAATGTGAAAATATATTTTTTTATATATTTAAAAAAAAATAAACTGACTTATTTTATTTATTTTTTATGTAACCTAACTGCACAAAAACTAAATATAACGCATTGTGTTAGTAAGTGTTTTTGACTTGGAAGAGCCATAAAAAAATTACGATACACAAAGGACACCACAAACCAAGAAAGTTTGGGAACCACTGCCCTAGTATCTCAGATGATGTGGAGAGCAGAAGACAACTTCTCCGTAGGGACGGGTAAAAAAAGCAGTCCACTGGGATGTGATGCTGCATGGTGAGCAAAAAGGTCGAAACTTTCCACAAAGAAAAAAGCTATGAGAAAACTGAGGTGTCCAAATTCATAACCTTGACAATTACTCCAACTTCAAGAAAACTGAACCATCGCCAAAGACACTAACCATTTTCAAAGGTGCAAAAATCATGCTACGATACAACGTGGAGACAGGAAAATGTCGCAGGACAAAGTTGTACACATTTGGCCAAACTTCTGTTGTGCGCAATTGTATCACAAAAACCTCCCAGTATTGCTCGTCAACTTTGGAGACATGAGTGTTCATCGAATCGATCCCATGGAAGCACAGTTTTGGGCAAAATATTTATACAAGTCACAAAGAAGAATGTTACAAGTGATATTGTGCCGGTCATCCACGGTTAACAAGATGTAAGGAACCACAGTCCATCATGCTTTAATTAATTTGGGATCACAAATTTTTGCCCCTGGACATGCTTATGTTGCTTTAAAGTTGTGCTCGATCACTAGATGATCTACGATTTGAGGATCTTCATTGCAATAAATTGGTCATTGCTGAAATGCAATGACAGATCTTTCAGACATTTACAAGCACTTATATTGATTTTCTTCAACCACCCACATCCCACACCTTACACAGTATTTCCTCATTTACTCAGGCTCATATACTTAAAATCAAGTATAGGATTTTATTACAAACATCACCTCAAAGTCGAAATTTTGATCTATTTTGAGCAAATTTCCATGTGTTTCATGATTTCTTAAAGCTGGGGTTTATATATTACTGATGTTCTCTAAACTGGCAAATTATACGGAAATTTTAACAAGTAACTAGTTACTTGAAAACAGTAACTGGTTACCAACCTCATTACTTTTCACGTAAATGTAACTAATTACTTTACCTTTACTCAAAAAAATAACTAGTTTTGCGAGTTTGATTGGTTAGATCCAAAGCGTCCCTGCGTCTCTGTTGCATCTTCTCCATCTTTTTTTTGTGGCTGACCACAACTGACCACTTGTGTCTTCAACGTTTTAGCTTGCATCCAGCGCCATGCTGTAATGAGGGCGAAATAGGGCATGCCCAAGGGTGCAAAGCTTGGTGGGGGGTACAAGGTAGTTCAAAGTAATTCGAAGTGATTCGAGTTCACAGTGTAAATTACACCTTGCAATATCAGTACTGTCACAGTGACACTGTGACAGTACTGAACAGAAACTGTGACAGGAACATGTGACAAGAACATTCAAAATAAAAGTGTGTGAAGCAAAAAAGTGTGTGTGTTTGTTGTTTGTGGCGGCACTGTAGTGACTCACCGCAGTGGCGGTGAGCCACTTGCTTTTGCAAGCGGTGAGTCACTGCTTCCTTTCTCTTTTTTTGCCTCTCATCCGTCACACATGAGGTTGTGACCAACCTCTCAAGTCTCACTTCACCACCACGTGTTTTGCCGACACAAACAACAAACACACACGCTTTTTTTGCTTGACACACTTTTAGTTTGAATGATCCAGATGTCACAGTGGAAAAACAAAAACAGAATTAAACCACAAATACATGATTGCCAGCAAAGGGATAAACGTGAAGCCGATAAGGCCAACGATGAAGCTTTGGTCAAGAAGTGTGCCAAGATAACCAGATTCTTCCGACCAGAACCTCGGCTGCTTTCCTCTCAACAATCTCAGCTTGCCACTAACAATGCTACTCCCAATGCTTCAACTGGTCATCTCCTTCATTTATCGCTTCCTCATCTGCTGTTGACTTTGATGTTCCGAGTCATGACGAACCTCCTCCAGCCAACATCGAATCCACAACCCTCACTTTTTTCAAGGAAACTAATCTGCACCTTTGAAACCCGACAAACTGGCCACAGTACATCAACTTGTAGCAGACACGCTGGACCCAACATGGCGTCCGTCCTTACGGTATCCGCCACTAGGTGGTGCCTGGTTTTGTCTTCCAAAAAAAGCCCACAAAGAAAAGAAGAAAACACTTCTCTCCCAGCTACGAACCAACTACGAACCCACGCGCTTAGAAAGTGGCAGTGCGACACTAACAAGAGAAAACGACTTTCATCTTTCACCTTTTGTTACTCTTCACATCAGTTACAAGACTTTAGTAAACTAGTAAAAAACGATATCCCGAATAAAAATTTGTATATATAGTGCAAAGGTTGTGCGACTATTAATTTCCTTTCCACTATAAACTCTTCTACTCGTGTGACTTTAGTGAACATGGGCCCAACTCAAATTCCTCACCCTAAAGATAGCTATCCCAAAGACAGCAACAATTGCAGCATGACCAGTCATTACTACAAAAAGGAGTAGTTCCAGTGCGAGGTCACACTGGAACCGCGTACAAGTATCTGTGCCGCGCAGACCACAGCGAACGACAACTCTTTCGCTAAGTTACAGGCACAAATTGAAGCCCTCAGCGAACAAGTCCGCAGGCTGAGCCAAAACGCTCACCACAACTCCCGCAGCAGAACTCCAACGCCGCCAAGACGTCGCACGCCCTCGACTCACCGGAACAGCGCCAATCAAGCCGACCCTGCAGTCTGTTGGTACCACAACCGCTTCGGCGATGCGGCCACCAAATGCCAAGCGCCATGCAACCACTCCAACAGGCAGCCGAAAAACTAGAGCGGCCGTTGCTCATGGCGACCAGCAACACTGCCCACACGTCATCGCGTCGCCTCGTTATACTCGATACTAATACTGGTCGACGTTTCCTAATTGACACAGGTGCAGATTTATCCGTCATTCCACCATCACCAAGGAAGAAACGCCAGAAGCCAGCCGCACTACAGCTTTACGCAGCAAATGGGACCACCATCGTGACGTATGGTGAACGACTTCTCAACCTCAACTTGGGCCTTCGCTGCACCTTCTGCTTCCCATGTATCATTGCTGACATAGAGCAACCTATTCTCGGTTTGGACTTTATCGATCGGTTCAAACTGATCATTGATATTTCCCACATACGCCTTATTGACCCTCAGACCTCTCTGAGAGCGCTAGGTTCCATTCACCAGGGACCATACTCCCAAATCACCATGGTCAAAGGTAACACCCCGTTCCACCTACTGCTGGCCAGGTACCCCAGCATCACCAAACCGATGCTGTCGGTCACCGAACCTCGTCACTAAGTGTGCCATCACATCGAGACAAAAGGACCTCCAGTGGCATCAACACCTCGCCGACTAGCGCCTAACATGCTACGCGCCGCTCGAGACGAGTTCGACCAGATGCTGGCCGAGAGGGTCTGCAAACCGTCTGCAAGCTGCTGGTCCAGCCCTCTTCACATGGTGAAGAAGAAGGATGGCAGCTGACGCCCCTGCGGCGATTACCGGCGGCTAAACGCAACAACAGTCCACGACTGCTACCCAGTCCCACACATTCAGGACTGCACGCAAGTATTGACGGGACGTTCAATTTTTTCCACACTCGACTTAACTCGTGCTTATTATCAAGTCCCCGTCAGCCCGGAGGATGTGCCCAAAACAGCGGTGACCACTCCTTTCGGCCTCTTCGAGTTCACCAGGATGCCGTTCGGACTACGCAACGCAGCGCAGACGTTCCAGCGATTCATTGACCAAGTGCTGCGCGGTTTGCATTACTGCGTTCTGTACTTTGACAACATCCTGATTGCGTCAACCAACGAGACCAAACATTTGGCCCACCTACAAGAGGTTTTGGAACGGCTTCAACAACACGGTATGGTCATTAACCCATCCAAATGCAAACTTGGCCTACCGGAAGTCCCGTTCCTCAGTTACCTCATTACACCTGAGGGAACCAAACCACTACCGGAAAAAACCGAAGCCATCGTGCAGTTCTCGGAACCTAAAACGAAGCAAAAACTGCGACGATTTCTGGCGATGCTCAACTTCTACCGACGTTTCATCCCGAGAGCAGCACACACCCAAGCCGTGCTCAACGACTATTTAAAAGGAGCTACAAAAAACGACAAGACTCCAGTCCTCTGGACCACGGAAGTCCGCGCTGCGTTCCAGCAGTGCAAACTGGACATTCAAAACGCAGCCACTTTGTTTTACCTTTCGCATACGGCCCCCCTGGCGCTCATGGTGGACGCGTCAGACTCCGCAATGGGCGGCGTCATCCAACAGGTCATCCAAGACGCCTGGAGACCCATAGCATTTTTTTCTGCTAAGCTCAACCCAGCGCAGCGGAACTACAGTGCCTATGACAGAGAACTCCTGGCAGTGAACTCTGCCATCCGCCACTTTCGCCATATGGTGGATGGTCGAGAATTCACTATTTACACTGACCATAAGCCGATTACTTTTGCTTTCAGACAAAAAACAGACAGAACGTCACCACGCCAAGCTCGTCAACTGGACTTCATCAGCCAGTTTTCGACCGACATACGTCACATCAAGGGAGCCGACAACATTGTCGCTGATGCATTGTCCAGGGTGGCCACAATACACACACCATCACCCATCAACATGCACCAGTTGGCCGAAGCTCAAGCCAGCAACCCCGGAGTTCAGAAGCTCCTACATCGCCACGACTCCGGACTGAAGATCCAGCCACAGCGGATCGACACCAACACGACGGTCTTTTGTGATGTTTCCACAGCCAACATCCGCCCCATCGTACCAGAAAAGCTTTGCCGCCAAGTTTTCGACGCCATCCACAACCTCGCTCACCCCGGCGTTCGAGCCACCACTAAGCTAGTCATGCAAAAGTTCGTCTGGTCATTAGCGCGTAAAGACTGTGCCACCTGGGCCCGCGCATGCATCCCATGCCAGCGTGCCAAGGTGCACAAGCACACCAAGGCAACCCTGGGAACTTTCCCAACAACATCGCAACGGCTGAAACACGTGCACGTCGACCTAGTGGGACCCCTCCCGCCCTCGGAAGGCTTTGTGTACTGCCTCACCATGGTTGACCGATTTACACGTTGGCCGGAGCTCGTCCCGCTCACCGACATGACCGCTGACACGGTTGCCAAGGCCTTCTACCGCAATTGGGTTCCACGCTTCGGCACTCCAAGCCGCATCACCACCGATCAGGGCCTACAGTTTCAATCGTCCTTGTTCCGGTCACTCGCTCGCCTCTTGGGGTGTCAAGTCATCCATTCCAGTCCATATCACCCGAGTGCAAATGGCCTAGCAGAACGCTTCCACCGGCAACTGAAAGCATCCATTCGCTGCCACTCTTCCATCCACTGGGTCAGCACACTCCCATCTGTCCTGCTCGGCCTGCGCATGGCGTGGAGAGAGGACATCGACGCCACCGCAGCCGACATGCTGTACGGCATGTCGCTGAGCATTTCCGGCGAGTTCCTGACTCCCAACGAACCCGCCAACGTCGACGAGCCCACCTTCGTGAGCCACCTGCAACAGCAGATGCGTCGCCTGCAACCGATTTCAACATCTTCCCACCAAACGCAGCGGGTATTCGTGCATAAGGAACTAACCTCATGCTCCCATGTTTTCCTCAGGCACGACGCTATTCGCAGATCGCTACAAGCTCCATACGACGGCCCTTACCGCGTGTTAGACCGCTTCGCAAGAACGTTTCGCATTGGAGTGAACGGCAAACCAGCCGTGGTCAGCATGGATTGCCTCAAACCGGCATTCGGCCTCGACCTCAGCAAAGCCTTGCCGACACCGCCCACCGTCAACACGACGCCCACCACCATCCCAACGACTAATATGCCGTCATGACCGCCAGCCACTCCGACCACTACAAAAGCAGGCAGGAAGGTTCGATTCAACCCGCGTTATTTGTAAACCTAACGTTACCACTAGTGGGGAGGTACTGTAGCGGACACGCTGGACCCAACATGGCATCCGTCCTTACGGTATCCGCTACTAGGTGGTGCTTGGTTTTGTCTTCCAAAAAAAGCCCACAAAAAAAAGAAGAAAACACTTCTCTCCCAGCTACGAACCAACTACGAACCCACGCGCTTAGAAAGTGGCAGTGCGACACTAACAAGAGAAAACGACTTTCATCTTTCACCTTTTGTTACTCTTCACATCAGTTACAAGACTTTAGTAAACTAGTAAAAAACGATATCCCGAATAAAAATTTGTATATATAGTGCAAAGGTTGTGCGACTATTAATTTCCTTTCCACTATAAACTCTTCTACTCGTGTGACTTTAGTGAACATGGGCCCAACTCAAATTCCTCACTCTAAAGATAGCTATCCCAAAGACAGCAACAATTGCAGCATGACCAATCATTACTACAAAAAGAAATTCCATCTCGAATGGCTCACTTACTCTAGCTACAAACACTGCTAATCGTTTTGCTTGCAAAATTGCCAACAGAATTTCTGTTGTAAATGGACCAAATTCGGTTGACAAAGCAAGTAGGAAGCATTTTAGTGAAAAAAATCACTTCTCACCAAGACACTGCAGACCCACCAAGACAGTATTAATGATTGGGAAAATATGCTTGCTGGAAAAGGAGTGGATGCTCAGCATCGAAGAAAGTTTGACGTATATCGCATCGAGCTGAAACCAATCATCTTCAACATCGTGCACTCTTGCAAATATTTGGCTGGCGAATGTATCGCTTTCTGTGGCTCTGAATAAAAAATCTTCAATCTTCATAATGGCCACTTTCTGAAACTGAATGAATTGCAGGCTTTGGGTCAGCCGCATTTGTTGCAGCATTTGGGAAGAGTGAAACTCATCAACTGGAAAGCAAACAAATGCAAACTCATCTGAGCAACAACACGCAAAATGAAATCATCAAAGAGATCACCTCCAGAATGAGAAATACAATCCTCACTGCTTTGCGAAAAGCTTGATTCTATGCGAGTTTTAAACTGCACACGGGACATCACTCACTGCGAGCAAATGACTGCAGTTGTGCGAATTGTCGAGATAAACACTGCTAGATGCACCTATCACATTCACGAGTGTTTCCTGGGCTTTATTGAGGCTAATGACACCACCGAAAAAGGCCTCTTTGGGAGCGTGAACAAATTCCTCGAAATGCACGGATTGAATATCTAAGATATGAGATGTCAAGGGTACGACAACAGATCAAACATGCAAGGTAATTATCAGACCAGATGCATGATAAGATAATTTATCATTGATAATTTTTTTATATTTTCATTAGGCGACATCAATGCACTTCAAAGACGAGTGAGAGAGGTCGTCGAGTGTGCTTTCTTCTCGCCCTGCTCAGTCCACAGTTTGAACATTGTAGGAAGGACTGCATCCGAGAAGAATGTGCATGCTGATTGGTACTGTGACATTTTCCAGTGCGCCTATGTCTTCTTCAGTGGAGGTCCAAAACGTAAAGAGCTTCAGGAAGAACTGAAAAAAGTCCTCAAGGGAATTTGTTCCACTCGCTGGGAAGTAAGAATCAACGCAGTTGAACCATTTGCAATTGAACCAGTTGAGATCGCCCTTGCTCTCCAATCGATTATCAACAATACCGCCAGATTCGATGATGAGACTCGAACCAAGGCTAGAGGAATTCTCAAGCAAATAATTTCGTACAAGTTCATCTGTACGACACTAATCATGCACAAGATATTCTCGCTTTTGACTCACACAACCAAGTTTCTGCAAAAGAAGGATCTTAACATTCAAGGCGGACTCGACAAGATCACCACCCTCCGTGAATTGACCACTTTGCGCACTGATGAGGACGCCTTTCAGGATTTCTTCAAAAAGGCACAAGAAATCGCCAAAAAGAGCAACGATAGTCTACAAGGTTTCGAAACTGCACTCTACTTCCCCACAAGTGCTGCGGTGCGCAGTAAAGGGGATAAAAGAACGGAAAAGGAAGTTTAAATTCGACTTTTACTATGTTTCCTTGGACTTTTTCGAGGTCCAAATCAAAATCAAGATTGGATTGTACAGAACACTAAGAGATTTCAGTTTCTCTTTGATCTAGAAAAAATGAAGAAACAAACTCTTCGCGAACACTGCCAATTCATCAATGGTCAGTTTAAGTTTAAGTACCAGCAGCAAGTGGTGGACTTAGAGAAGAATGCAACCTTTGGCGAATGTCATGATTTGCGCTCAGCCCGTCTGCAGAATGATATCGAGACAATTTTGCTCATTGCCAAGCTGGACAAGTCGAAAAAGGAGAAAGTGACTCCTCACAAGTTGCTGCAGTATCTGCTCAATGCAGAAAATACCGAAGAACACAAAGACCTTACCACACTTTTAGTGGTATATTTCTCCCAGACTGTGACAGTTGCAAGTGATAAGAGGTCATTCAGTAAATTGCGGCAACTCAAAACCTACCTTCGAATTCCATGCTTCAAGGCAGTTTGAGTAACTTAGCTCTTTGTGCTGTAGAGAAAGAGCTGCTGTATTCGTTGGATTTTAACGAAATTATCTACCACTTTGTTACAATCAAATCTAATAAATTAAATAAAAAACTTTTTAAAAAAAGACTTTTATATCCAAATGTACTAAAAGATAGAAAATAAGGTTTCTTCATTATCCTAAACATGTTCATACACACATGACTAAAATAAAACCGTGGGGGCATTTCACTCATTTCACTCGTAACTATAAACACCTTAACATACCTTACATTATCATTAGCTTTCAATAACCTTACACGTTCAACATCTTCACTTCAAATTTAATAATATTTAATGAAATTTAGTTTTATTTAATAGAATTTTCTAATAAAACTTTGAAACCTTTCAGTACTTGAGAATGTACTTTGGCATTGGGGGGGAGGGGTGTAGAAACCTTACTGAGGATGCAAAAGTTTTTGATCTATTTTCGCCCTAGGGTGCAACCACTCCAGTGCACGGCGCTGCTTGCATCTCACTCTTGCGGCTTAATAATAACTTCCAGTTGACGTCATAAAATTTCGATAAATTATCAATGTAAATCGAAAAAATATCGATAAAATTTAAAGTTTAAGTATATACCCTTTTAAGTTTATATACCCTCGTATACGTTGAAAAACAGCACTGCAAACATCCATTAAGATTGTGTGGTGTGACGGAAATTAAAACTAAATACATAAGTACTTACAAACATACATTTCAAACACAAATAAAAAATAAGTGATTTGATTTCATCCAACCTTTTCCATTTCGCCTGCCAACTGGATCCTTATTTTCAGTGAATCCACCATTCGGAATGCACCTAGAACCCCACTCGTCCTTCAGGTGAAGTTCTTCAATTTGTTCATCATTCAATCCTTGCATGTCAATTGGTAAGAAGGTTCCATATTTGCTGAGTTCTTCCAGCTCTAGTTAATGGAAAAGTACAATTTTATTTTGGTATTTTTTTGCAACCTACATTTAATTATATACATTATTATAGCACCAGTCATAAATCAAGCTTCAATCAGTACTGTATATCAGAAGTTTCCAACTTTGGTTTGGTTTGGTACCACTCACACATATACATCTCTATTCATTCAGCAAGCATGATGTTCAGCAACAATAAAGATTGATGTTGCAAATTTTTGAGTTTTCTCTTATAAAATGATTGTTCTATACAAAGATAGTTAAAACGTTGTTACTATTCATTAATTCATTCATTTGTTCATTGACGAGCCAGCTTTGTCCATGAGAATCGAGGTGGGTAAGCCCATGAACAACTTTCCTCAGTAGCACAATTACCGGACTAATCCCCAAGAGAAACCCTCTCACAGACTTTGAGTAGTTGATTTCGCCATCTGGTTCTTGGTCCCCCAATGGGTCTTTTTCCGGCTGGGTATGATTTACAGATCCATTGTGTCAGTCTCTCTGAACGCATTCTCCGAACATGGTCGAACCGTCTAATTTGTGATCTCTCTATTTGGAGAAGTTGCGGCTCGACTCCGAAGTCTTCCAGAATTGCTGAAGTCCGCACTCTGTCGAGTAGCGTAAGGCCTGCAATCCTACGAAGGAACCCATCTCGGCATCTTGTACTCGCAATCTCGTTCTTTACGTCATTACCTAAAGCTCATGACCAAAGGTGAGCGTTGGGAGGAATAGCAACTTGAAAACAGAGTTTTGCTTTCTGGCTCAGCTTTTGTTTGCAAACGACTCCTCGGTACAACTGATGCATTACTGCGCCCGGCTCCAATTTGTCTGTCAAAATGAGTTCCCCAAAACTCGAGAATGAGACCCCGAGGTACTTGAACTTCTCCACCTGGTACAATGGGACTTCACTAACCACTCCAGGTAGGTATTTGTAGTTCAAGGACTGTGCCAACTTCAGTTTAGAGTATGTCACTCAGCAGTCACATAAACTTTATTTAAAAAAAATGCCTGAACAATGATAAGATGAAGGTGAAAGTAATGGAACAGGATTTTATGATGCAGGAGAAACAGGAGTACCCCGAGAAAACCTGCCTCCGCGGTGTCAGATCCCAAACTGAACCCACATGGCACGAGTACGAGTCAAACTCACTCCACTAACATGTAGAGTGTATTGTTCAAGAATTCGAGACACTCGAGGTCAATTCACAAACTTTTTCAGTGTGTGCTGAAGGTCAGACTGCGAGGATGCCATTACAAGATCATAGATGGTTCACACTGACATTCCCAATTGTGATTCTCCTGGCTGAGACTGCGTCTGGCAATCCTGTCCATGTAAAAAATAAACTGGGGAGGTGACAGTATACACCCCTGGTGAAGTCCAACGCCCACAGCAAATAGCTCTGATCTGCGCCCGCTTACCCAAACTCTTTCTTTTGATGCACAGAGATGATATAGCACCAACAAGTTGATCATCTACCATGTACTCCTTGAGACACGATCGCCGCAGTCATAAGCCTTCTCTAAGTCTACAAACAAGATGTAGACTGCTTGGACAAATTCCCAAGCTTTCTCATAAACCTGTTGAAGGATGAAAAGCTGGTTCCTCGACCTTTACAAAATCCACATTGCTCGTCCTTGATCTGGTGGTTAACAACCTCAGTAAGTCTGTTCTAGTGCACCTTTTGCATAAGTTTTACCAGGGAGGAAGTAATGCGACATAGTTGCAGCACTACTTCATGTCACCTTTCTAGACTACCACTCCAGTTTTTCAGTCCACAGGTAATCGTCCTGTCTGTCAGGCAACCCTAAAAACTCGCGTCAACCAACACGAGCCCTCATTGTCCAAAACTTTTAGCATCTCCGATTGAATTTCGTCAATTTCAGCAGCTTTGCCTAGTTTGAAAGACTTTACAACCTTTCTCACCTCTTCCAATAAGTTCTCCGCCCCAAAATGCAGCTCTTGGCTTTGATCTCCATGACTGACAGGGTTCAGCAACTCTTCAAAGTATTCCCTCCATTGAAGAATATCCCTTTCACTGGTCAAGACATTTCCCCACTTGTCCTTCATGGACTTCACGACGGTTATCTTCCCAGCTCTGAGGCAGTGGATGGGCTGCCAGAATACTTTGGGAGCATTTCTAAAGTTGTCTTCCAGTGCAACCAAAGTTTTTCCATGACTGAGCTTTATTGGCTGCCACGTTTCTTTCACGGCCCTTTTCGTGCAGACGTAGTGTCAACAAGAATCAGAAGTTTTATTACCAAGCCAAGCATGGTAATTCTTCTTCTCCTCTTACAAGCATTAGTAACTCCTTGGATCACCAAGGAGTACAATATCTGTACAACCTTCCACCTACACGTTTCAAGCCGCAACTGTCAACCTCAGCACAAAAATAAAAATAATGAAATAAAAACTTTCCTCGTCATTTTGATGACTATACTAGTGTACAATCTACAGTATCAGAAATAAAATTTTTCAATCCAATTGTTCCCCCCCCCCCAACATTTCTGACTATTTTAAAAATGTTCTAATATAGATTGCTGACTTCCCGTACAGTAGGACTTTTGTTTGTTTTTGAATTTTTCTAACTTTCCCCTTGGCCTTTTCTCATTTTGGCGGTTTAAACCAATATCTTTCCATACAAGTACAAAAAGCACTTTTGTAGCATAAAAGGAGTTGGCAGACAGCATGGTGGCGTTTTATCGCGAGAATTTAACATGCAAAGTATGGGAAGAAGATTTGTTCTGCGGATTTTCATGGCGAAAAGTGGGGATGGTGGTTTATAGGAGGCAGTTTAACGAGGTTCAACTATACATGCAAAATTTCACTCAATAAAGTTCCTACGAGGTTCAAATCAGGTCAATGTGGTGGCCAAATTATCACCATGACATGATTATATGCTAGATAACTTTTCACTAACCTGGCAGTGTTCTTAAGGTTCGTATCATGAATTGGAATACATGCATAAGGCAACAATAAGGTGCTAAAAATTTCACAAAATTAAACTTCATCCATTTTACCATCTGTATCAATAGATCAACTACAAACTAAGAAATACAGTCCCAGACCATAATACTGCCACGACCAAACTTGCTTGAATTGACAGGTACTTTTGATGAAAGCAAGAATGTTTTGGTCTTGATAAACGAGTAATTAAAAATTAATATTTTAATCCTGTACATATAACACATGCATCATTAGATAGCCATTAAAATTATGTATTAGACTATTAGAGGGTGTCTTTAAATTTTTTGATATCTTTATTTTGATGTTATATTGTTGATTAAAAACTTGCGTTTCCAATCAATTGTCCACGACTGTATAAGCTTACTAGTAAATAATCCGTCAAAACTGAAAGGAAAGTTTTTGTTTTCATTACAAAATTCATTGTTTTAAACATTGATTTTCGCGCTGAAAGAGCTTAACACTACAACAACGGGAGCGATCATTTTGACCGCAAAGCAACTATAAGAGACGATTCCACCTAAACAGCTTATCCCAGCCCAGTGAATTTTGTTTACTTTTCTAATCTTTTTGAGGTTATTAATTACTCAACAGATAATTGAAAGCTTGCCCAGAATAATGTTGTATGTTGCAAAAATTCAATATTGAGATTATTATGAAAAACTGTGCCTGATATATGGGCTTTTGGGCTAATGTGTGACGAACAATGTGTTGTTGAATACTTGTTTTGCCATTAAAAATTATTAAAAATTGAATTCTGCACCTTAAATAACATAATGGAAATGGAAGATTAAATAACATAACGAACGTTTGGTTGTAAGGATTGTGACAGAGTGTATGTAGAGAAGACTGGACAGCTCTTGAAGGACAAAATTTATCAACATGGGTATGCTATGAGAAATTTAAATAGGGCAAATGCTGCATGTGTGCATATGATGGATGAATGTCATAGTATAGATTTGGATTCTGTGAGTGTAGTGGATAAGAAAAGACGTTGGACAGAAAGAAAGGTTAAAGAAGAGCTAGCTATTGGAAGTTTTGATAATTTTAATTTAAATGGGGGCTGGAAGTTTGAAGAGGAGTGGGGTAAGTTTGTGTTGGAAAAAGTTAAATATGGATGAATGTTGTATGGAGGAGTATCTGTAGTCTTTTTTGTGGTTGTGTTTTTATATTTGTTATGTTTGTCTGTTTTTGTGGTTCGTGTTGTTCAATTGTTGTGGTTGGTGGGTTGAGTGTGATTTAAAAACGTAAGCATGAGGCACGTGTGTGTGTGTGACTGTTTGTATTTTCTTTAATCAGGGTGGAGGGCTTTAGTTTTTTGATCTGTTTCATTTTTAACCGTTTTTTGTGCTGCTTGTGTCCTTGTGTTATGTGTGTTCTTGTCTTTTTTTCCCCCTGAAAAAGCCTTTTGTGAACAAAGGCAAAACGTCGAGACCTTTTCTAAATTTGCACCTTGTCAGTAGGTAAAGGAATTTATTTTTATTTTATTTTATTGTGTTCCAACTTGTTTTGCCATTTACTCAAAACTACTGTATGGATTGTTACATACAACATTATTCCAGGCAAGCCTGCAATTATTGTAAAGTTCATAATAAACAAAAAAAAATAGATACCTAGAACAACAGACAATGACTGTAATACCAATCTTTACCTAATAATAAAATCTCAAATACAAAGTTGCACTATTATAAGCTGTAGGTAGTATTGAAAGAATCCTTTCAACATTACATCATTGAGTTTCATGCACAAACAACGACTGTGTAGATGATTGGATGCAACTAGTTGCATGCAATGATTAATGAATAGCGGCAGATTGTTCATGTATATTTATCACATTTACACAATATTTCTTGCAAAATCCAATGATGACTTAAATAATGAATATTGTAAAGGATTATTTGTTCGCAAGGCCTTAAATTTCGCGATTTTTGCAAGTTACCCTTAATCGGGAAAATTACAGCCTTGCAAAAAAAAAATACAAAGGATTTTGCTACATCCAGCGTTCACACAATCAGAAATTGCGAAATTTTCAGCTCGCGAAAACATCCAATCCAACATTTTCGCGAAAATTAGAGCTTGCAAACAAAAAAAGCCATTAGTTAGTAAATAAATGTTTTGAGCATGATGTTTTATTTCTTAATCAATGGTATGTTGTATTTTTTCTTTCAGTTGTTCTAGTGTTGAAGCGTACAAAGCAAACACAATCTTTATAGGCGTTTGAATATCATGTGATGTTTTATAGCCAATGGATATAGAGGTAGCACCGCAATTTTTTAAAGCAATAGCAACTCAGTTTTTTTATAAGTTTTTAACTGTTAAACTGCCAATTTTCCTCCCGTGCAGCATGTATTATTTGTTTTGTTTTCGTTTTATTTCCTTTTTGTTTATGCTTTGTAATGTATAATCATGTACGCTGTTAGTGTTGGAGAATAAACAAATAAATAAAAAAAAAACTCATTTATTTCCTTGTTGTCATAGAAACATTCGCGCCACAGATAGTTTCGTTTGTCATTTTATAATATTGTATACAATAAGTTATTTTTCAAATCCATCAGCTCATTAATATAATTTTATGAGGTATCATTGTTTACTCACATTATGGTTGGTTAAAAAGCATTCTACAGACAGAAAAATCTGTAATTACATTTAATGATGGATGACCTAAGCCCACTACTGGAACAACTGGAAAAATGATGATCTTAAACTGAGCCACCCCTCAGAATATCTGCCCCTTATAGTTAATATTTTCTATTCATTATGTACAAACTATTTAGTATCCTATGAAATAGAAGCATGACATTTCAATACAAAATTAAATGTACTGTAGCCTACTCTAGAATAAAACATTTACTGAATGAAAGCTTGCCTGTGGCATTGCAAGGGTGGGTGTTACCCCACCCCCAGACTTTACATATCAGACAAGAAAATATTCTTAGTACTGTAATGTACTAATGCTACTCATAAATTGTAATTCCAGTGTATAACAATGTAATGGCAATAGTAGCGACAACTGGCAAACAACCAGTATAATGAAATCGTTTAAATCGTTTTAATGTGTTTAAATCTCAACATCATTTGCACAGCATACATGTATGCATACACTTCAGTTTATGAGTTAAAGTGAAAGTTTGGTAAGAAAACAATAAAATATTAAGTAAAAACATTTAAGAAATACATCAAAATTATGTTTATTTATGTTAAACTTTTTACTTACAAGAGATACATTTCATTGAAAGGCATTGACCTAGTTTAGGTACTTACTTACTTACTAGGTACTTACTTACTTCAATTGACCAGCTTTATTCTATTATGGAAATACTTGAATACTCAAATAAAATAATTTCAAATGTATAAACAGGAACAAATACACAAGCATTTCAATACTTAGTAAAGTCTTAGCTAAATCAGAAGTTCCATTTACTGGTTTTCGCAGCAAACGAACCCATTTTTAACAGTTAATTAGATAATGAACTTGTAAGTAGGGTAACGGCAACAGTAATAGATGGGTCTCCAGTAATGGACAACAGTACTACAGTTGTAAATAGTAAGCACTGTGAATAAAATACAGAACTACAAAGCTATTTATAGTTAGATGATAGTCTTATAAGTTGAAGATGTTGGTATGCAGTGTTTTTACACAATTTCAAGCAGGAAAAAATTAAACTTGTTGACCATGCAAACATTGATATCCAGCAACACTCGGCTAGTCATTTTACATAAGGAAAGCGGTTTTTCAATCTCTTTCAATCTGTTGAATTTGAATGATTTTTTAACATGTTTACGTTTTTATGCATAATTAAGTAAGTGTAACTACTTAAAATAAAACTAATAAGATAAAACTTACTATACTAAAAACTTACTATAATATAAAACTAATATTTATTCATAAATGTAGATTAAGGTCCAAAGGGTCATGGGTGTCCATTACTGGTATCCCAGTTTTGAAAAAATCCAGTAATGGACTTACCATGTTCATTACTGGGTTTTTGTATCATTTTGAAATAAATAGCTAAAACATAAGTATTCTTAATGTTTAACTTAGGATAAACACTTTAAACCTTCAACAAACAGTTTCTGGGCATAAACTCCAGTAATGGGCATGCATGGACAATAGACAACGTGCGCAATACAGAGAGCAGCACCGTTTTTTTGCGATCAGCGAACCCTCTTAAATCCCGTAAGAGGGTTCTTACAGGATTTAATAGTGACTCGAATACACAAACATTACACGTGTTGCATTCATATCAGCTAACACAATGGAAATTGTATCGTTGAAACTATATTTTTCAAAGTGAAAAACTTTAAAACGTTTTTTGAAAACCAATCCATAGAAAAGGGCATGAATCTTTATAAATCAGATTATGTT
>JAQIWH010000939.1:0-37782 GCA_034695005.1 Cryptops parisi | reverse complement strand
TATATATTACATCCTCATTACACTAAACTCGTTATGAAGGAATCCATGTACGGGGCATTCTAATTACGTTCATGGTAGTATGTTTACTCCGCATAAAGATTCCTTCGTATCATAACAAGAACATTAATTAGTGTCTCTAATTCGAGTTCGGGATTTTTTTTTATATCCAATGTCGAAGAATGTAACGAAAAAACAAGTTCCTTGGCATATCTACAGGGCAATGCTATTTATCACCAACTTGTAGTTTTATCCTACAAAAACAACACTCACACCACATACAAAAAAACACACAAACACCACGAAATATTACAATTAAATATATAGGAGGATTAGGATAGAAAAATCGGATACGGCATTGAATGGAGGACTATAGATGGCAACACCACATCGTTCATTAATCGCGTGGCAATCTCTGTTGAAATCAATTCACTATGGAACAAATAAGCATGTAACCTACTTATGAAGTAGTCCACTCTAAATCGGCCCACCAGAGTTGAATGGAATGATTTACCTATAGTTATACCGTGTATAATGGCAGCCTAGATGTTAACGCTGTTATGTAACAAACAAGCGAATATAAATGTAGAGATGAAATGAAAAATAAAATACCACCACTCGATTCGGCAGTGTACACGATCATTATTAAACATGATGCGGAGTTTCCTTACTATGAACGAGGAAAAACAAAGAAGTTTTTGTACGACTTGCATTACACTAGTGAAAAACTGTGCACATAATATTGAGTTATATGAATTGTCATAAAATAAAAAACCATTGTTGATGTAACAGTTGTTGTTCCTTAATCTTTGGTGGAAGATGAATGAAAATGTCGCACTGCACATATTGACATGCATTTTTTTGCTAGACAATCGAACGCTAAAGGATCATCTTGAAAGTCGTAAAACGAGTTCAACAAGTAATTGTTTAAGCAAAGTTTGTTATTTACAAAGAGCGCTTTGAGGATGCCTAGGCTAACAAAGATGTCATTAAACAAAGGTGGAAAGATGTTGCGTAAGCACCACTTCACCAGATGCGATCTGAAAAACAATAAGCATGACGTTCCTTACTATAGCCCATAAGATATTCTATATCTATACAATGAGGTAAATTCACGTCTTATGTAAAAAAAAAAAAATGTGTTACTTAAAAAATGTAAGCCTTTCCCAATTTATCGACAAAATTTCATGACAAACGAAAGGAATAATTCTGTCTATTGCAGATGAAAGTGATTATAAAACACAAAAGTAGTTTTGTCGTTTGTACATCATATCTATAGCTGGAATATCTTTTAACACAAACCTTACGACTTAAATATGTATGCTGTATCTTATTGCAGACTAGTACTAGTAACTTTTCAAGAAATTTAATGCTAAAGTTGAGAGCATCAACGATATTTAATTTCGAAATTTTGGCTTTATACAGTAAAAGCTCTATTAACGACCATTTCCCACAACGACTACTTTTGCCTAAAACAGAACCCACTGATTTAATAATAACTATTAACTTTATTATGCAATCACCTCTCTGAACGACCACCTTTTTATCGAACAGTGAGTGGTCGCTTTAGAGAGGTTTTACTGAAGTTTATTTACGATTTTGTTGAAAAACAATCATATTTAATGTCTCTAATCATAATATGTCTTTTCCAGATGTGGCAAGACATCGAAAGTGTGCTCCTGGGTGACATCGCTCCGGGAGATCCACGAGTCCACGTATCAAGCAGCGTTCTACCCCCACCTGCCCACGTGGCCACCACCTCCTCAGCCCAGAACGGGTATGCCATGCAGCCCGTGTCTCGCCGTTCGGATCCCGGATCCTTGCACGGTGGCAACTATTCGAGTACGCCAGAATTCATCGATCTGGACTTCATTCTCACCGGAACCACTACGGACAATGGATTGTACATGGAAGGTGATGACGGTTGCGTGCCCGACAAGCAGCCGTCTCCCGACTATGCGGCTGCCTATTCGGGACCGTACGTGCACATCCCGGACATCAAGCTGGAAACGGCCAGCATGCCTGGCAGTGGACTCGAGTGTCGAGGATCCCGCGTCACGCATCACAATGGCCATCCCCCACACCCCCAGCAGCATCAGCAGCACTCTCAGCCACCTCCCATGGCAACGGGTGTCTATTCCTGCACCCCTTCGTCCGCAGTGTCCGGCGGTGGCAACAATGCCTACAACGGCACCATGACCATCGTGTCGGCCCAGGTGTCGTATGTTCACGGACAGATGTCTCCTCCGGCGTCGCCGGAGAATGGCGGAGACCCTTACGCGATGGCCATCAAAGGGAGTTTAGATGCGTTGGGTCGGCCGGTGCCCCCAGCCCATCATCCTCATCATCCTCACACGAGGATGCCACCGTTGCCTCACTTGCGCGTTATGACTCCACCGTCATCGCCGCATCTGGCAGATCTTCTTGCTGGCGGAGGATCTGGGGTAGCAGGTAGTCAGAACGGGCACCCGATCGGACTCCAGGGCCAGAACGGCCCTCCTCCGCCAGCGCCACCACCGCACGAAGGACCACCGAAACCGAAGCGTGGCCGGCGCAGCTGGGGCCGCAAGAAAGTCACAACGCACACGTGCTCGCACCCGGGCTGCAGCAAGACGTACACGAAGAGCTCGCACCTGAAGGCGCACTTGCGCACGCACACGGGCGAGAAGCCGTACCAGTGCAACTGGAAGGGCTGCGGATGGAAGTTCGCGCGCTCCGACGAACTGACGAGGCACTATCGCAAACATACAGGCGACAGGCCGTTCCAGTGTCGCCTGTGTGAGAGGGCATTCTCTAGATCCGACCACCTCTCCCTGCACATGAAGCGACACGTATCCGTGTGAACGAGAAATTGTGCGGGAGCCGGGTCCATCTCAACCTTTTCTTCGTACCAACCTTCCCACCTCTCTCTTTCTCTCTCAACCTCATCCTGCCTCAGTATTACCAAACACTATTTAATCAGAATTCTGAAACATGTTTTACCCAAAATTAACAATTGATCAAATCGTTAATCAAGGTGGAATTTCCAGTGGAAGAAACCAAATTTTACTGACTATTTTCATGGCAAAATTGTTTCATTAGTTATGGCAATACCGAGTTTGGGTGTTTATACTTTTCCTCACCTATCTCTTCTCACCATCCTACCGCCCATTAAGCTTTGCAAGAGTTCGAACCTAATCGAAATCGACATATAACATTTCCTATTCAACATCCCTAGGATGGAGAACGAAGCCCAATGCATAACTTCCACAATGAAGTATTACTTCTAAGATAACAGTATAACAGTTTGTATCAATTCCAAAACAGTACCTATATCCAGGCTATAAAACAGAAATTCACGTGACTGTTATTCAAAAGTTCCGAAGTCTGGTCATGTATTTTTGAACTGATTCCAATGACCAACTCTGGCTTCTTCGTTCTCAATCGTCGATTAGGTTCGATGCATTTGCAAATGCCGGGATATGAACCTGTTCCTTGAATGGCCCTCTCTCGAGCGCACGTTTCTTGTCGTCGCAAACCCGTAAACACGAACTTCTCTTTCTCACTTCCACGATCATGGTCCAAAATCTGCTTCCAGCAGCAGCATTAGCAGAAGTTCAAATTCAACGAAATAGTCTCAGCGAGTTTCCTCTCGACTGAATGATAGACTAGAACAATTTGAAACAAGATACCTCAAGTAAAAAAAAAACTTAAGCTCACCAACTTCCCCATTCGGCATCGCTAATGTTGTTAAAAATTAATTAACTTTCGAGAGCATGTACTTAAGCCATTCTCTTGTCACTTTAAATAAAGAGAACCAATTAACTTGTCTTTATTCCTTGGATGGAAGTTAATCCTTGTTTCAAACTCGTAAATGTTCAAAAACTTGATTTAAAAAGCACGAGATGCGTACACGTCCGTGACTAATTTTCACGCCTAATTTGTGTTAGTAGCTGCTATTTCCATAACGTCTTCGTACCTCTTTTTTTGTAGTCTACAGTATCACAAGAATAAAATTTTTTGAAATAAAAATTAAAGAGAGAAAGAGAAAGAGAGTTTGCGGTCAACGATGAGAAACTTGGTAAAAAAAAAAAAAAATTACTCAAGTCTGGAACCGTCGTCGAAGCGCGCGCGCGACACAAAAACGTCACAGTTTTTTTCATTAAAAAAAAAACTACGAAAAAGCAGACGAAATCTACGAAGGAAACTTAAAAAATTTCCATTTCCGTTTCCTGGTCCGGTCTCTCGCTCGGTGTCCGAGCTTTGAATGAGCAAACGGTTTTACTGCCATGTGCGTCGTCGAGTTAACGAGTGTGCGAAATAAATCATCTTTTTTGCGAAAAAAAAAAACAAAAAACAAAAACAACCAACCACCAAAAAAAAAAAACAACAACAACAAAAAAGAATAAATAAAAATTAAGCACCCTCGTCCCTATTCAGGGGGAGTTCTTCTGGAAGCCGAGTGACTTGTTTTCCCCAACCTCCCAAAAAAATCACTTCGCAACATGACTACTCCCTCGCAACGTGCCATGTGTTCAAATCAAACCTGAGATTTGAAAAAAATAAAATAAAATATATGAACAAATACGAAACTTGAAACTTCGTGCAAAAATGACAATCTACTACTTCGAGTGACACAACATGTATTTGATGTACATTTCTGTCTTCTGTGGATATAAAAGTATACGGAGGTATACACAATTTATTTGAGAGCAATTTTTTGTTTTTGTTTTATTTTAAAAAAAAAAAAGGGAGATAAACTTTACCCCGAAATAAGTTGTTCCGTTTTTTGTTGATTATGTTTGTTTTTTTTTTTACCCCCATCTTTTTCTCCCACAATTCCTTTAATCCTTTCAATATATTGCATGTGTGCTTCCAATTTTTTGTTTATTTAATTTGTTAATTATTTTGTTGTTATTAAATTTCTTAGCCTACGAAGCCTTGCTTCAATGTTCCGTGTTCAGTGTTGTAGATGTGTTTAAAAAATTTGAACGTAAATTCAACAACAAGTTCCGTTTCACATTCCAATAACCAAACATCTTATTTGTTGATTTCAAAATTAATTATAAATTATTTCATAATTCCATTTTTTCTTTCATTTTGTTTACAATTACGCTTATCAGTTTCCCATTCATGAAGCCAATTGAAAATATCTTTTAAACAACAACAATTCTTATTTATCTCGATTTTAGAAACATTGTTTTTTAAAAAAAATTATATATAAGATGCCAAGCATTTAAGATGTAAACTGTGAATTGTTTTTTTTTTCTTTCAAATTTATTACAAAATAATCCTTTCAAAGCCCTTTTTACAAGATGCTGTGCGTCCCGTTTAAGTGTTGACTTTTTTTCGCTGAAATCTCATCCAAAATGAGCGTTGTTTAATCTGAAGCAATAATCAATCTCTTTTATTTATATACATAATCAGCAGTGTCACAAGCTTTTATTTAACATCACTGATAACCAAGTCTATTTTTACTTTCACACCTATTTCAAGTACATCTACAAGTCAATTTCATAGAAAAAAATTACGATTATTATAATTATATAACCACTATTTGCAAAAATTATTTTTCGAATTAAAATTCGAAAATTAAAACATTACAAATTCCACCCCAAACATCGATTTACACTGGGAAAACATTTAGTTTAAAAAAATTCAACGAAATTTTTGTTCTATTAAGAGATTCAACAGAATTTGTTTTATATTATAAAATACAACAAAATTTTATTTTATTTATTTATTATTTTATTTTCTCAGTCCCAAAAAAAGAACCAAATAAAGTTAACCATATCGATTCAATTTGACATAAATTAAATTATAAACAAAAATTATGTCACTTAATGTGTAAGATCATGACAATAATCATGACAATTCGATTTATAAAAACATTATTGAAAACATTCAGCACGATTTTATTACCGTATATTATATAGTTAATCATATCATTTCAATTGTAAAATTAACGAAAGGAATGAGAAAAAAAGGATCAATAAAAAATTATGCTCCTATATTACGTGAGAATAATCATGACAATTTCATTTCACAAAAAAAAAATATTTAAAAAAAATATCAACAAAAGTTTATTATTAAGTTAACCATATCATTTCAATTGTAAAATTAACTGAAGAAATGAACAAAATATTGAAAAAAAATTGTCATTTAATGTGAGAGAATAATCATGACAATTTGATTTAAAAGAAATACATATATATATATATATATATATATATATATATTTTTTTTGTTGACATCCCAATATTATCGACTGTTTGAACAAAGTTAATAGCAAACGATCACTTTGCGTGACTGTTAAAAGTTTTATGACTGTCACTTTTTGTTGTTGTTGGAATCGTGTCATTAAATTACACGTAAAGCAATTGCCTATAAAATTTTCACGTTCGAAGATGCTTGAAAAGAAAAAAACAAACTTTAAACAAAAAATCAACGAAATTTAAACCAAACTTTTTTTTTTTAATGTTATATTCACTATAACTTATATTTTTTAAATCAACTGATTTTTACAACATTTTTTTTTATCAATCTCGTGTGAGTAAACAGAAGCTTGTGACTTGCTGAAAAGTGTATTATCATCCTTTGCTAGTCAATTTTCTTTCGATAAAAAAATCTTTTCCTTACAGCTATAAATTTTGTTTTGATTTTTTTTTTTAAAAAACAAAATTGACTATCAAAAGGTGTGTTTTTTGACAACGAAAATAAAAATGTGTGCAATTCTCTACTCATCATCTCATTAAATTAAAACAAGAAGTTAGCAATAAAACTTGGAAGTATGAAAACAAAAATGCAAACTTTATGGCCAAAAAATTATAGATAGAACGTTCGTGTTTTTTTTTCTGACGTTTCTTCGTACCGAAACAAAGAAAGGCCACTATCCTTACAAAAAAAAATAATTAATAATAGGCAAATAAGTACGCCTATAAATAGCATCTTTCATGGAAAAAAAAAATACCGACTATGTCTTGTAATAATAACGAAACGAACTTAAACATGACGCCAAGCAAACCAAAGAGAACTCGTTTGCCAATCTCCAGGACGTGAATATAACAAAGAAATTAAAAATGACAATCTTAACAATTTTTTTTGTTTTTGTTGCTTTGAAAAGTTAAAAAAATAAACTGTCGATAATATCTATATATATATATATGAAAATCCCTACAGTGTCATTTTCACGTGAAGTTGTAAAGAGATTGTTACTTTAGAATTTCTAATGTTTGAAGAACGACGAAAAAAAAAGAGTATAATGATAATACATACAAAAAGAAAATGTACTGCGGTCCCTAGACCGAAACTCAATGTAGGTACGACATGTAATCATCTTCCATGTTTCAAACCTCCTTTATTATGATCATGAATGTAAAATTACCAACCCTTGTCCGGTCATTTCAATGACCCTTATTTGCCAGTATATCGTTATTATTGTGTAAATAATTTATTTTCATGTGATGATGTATCCGTGTGTATTGGGTATTAAAAATATTAAAATAGTTTTTTAATCCATGATAGCCTTTTTCGAAACGCTTCCTATCATATCATCCAATGCATTTACAGACGAATCCTTTACTACTTAAAAACAGTGTTAACCATATCA
This sequence comes from Cryptops parisi, assembly GCA_034695005.1. Taxonomy (NCBI): domain Eukaryota; kingdom Metazoa; phylum Arthropoda; class Chilopoda; order Scolopendromorpha; family Cryptopidae; genus Cryptops; species Cryptops parisi. The sequence goes on along the minus strand of JAQIWH010000939.1, from coordinate 30,197 downwards.
TTGAACACCTTAACAAGCTCAACTAAGGTTTCACTATCAGATCCGAACAAGTTCCCATTGTTTATTTTATACACACAGTCTGATGTGGGCCAACAAGAAAATACAACGTAATAAGTAACTACATAGAATTGATGTGTTTGAACAAGGAACAATCGATCATAGAAAATAGTTGTTAAAATAACTTAAAATACGTGTTTTAAAAATACCCTTTATAAATAGTTTCTCTTTATGCGAATTTAGGTTAATGTGATCTTCGAGCAACGCAATATTCGATTTAAGCAAGTTTTGAAAAAATTTTAGTTTCGAGTTCTGCAATTTTCGATTCAATTTATGCGAATTTTGTTACATAGTACAGTATAGTATAGTATTTATTAGGCAGTCCAATTGGAACAAAAAAAAAGGACATTGAACTTATGCGGTTCTCGCTTTATGCGGATTTTGGTACATTGACTACACAGCGCGTTTTGAGAAATTCTAATTTTGATTTTGTGCGATTTTTGGTCTATTAGATTATACAGTAACTTATATTATAAACGTCTGTAGATGCCAGTATACGTTCAATTTCCAGCTCACTCACAAACTCACTCACAAGTGAAACTAATATGAAGCGGATAATAAAGTAGTGTACAGGAGATCCTCGATTTATGCGAGGATTACGTTCTGCGCAAGTGGACATAAATCGAAAATTCATACAGGGTAATCCTAAAAAATCTGGCCAAATTTTAACCACATATGGTGGTAGATACACATAACCAAGCAGAAATTCCATATAAACTTGGGTCCGGAAAACAACGCCTCCATCCCCGACTTCTGTATTGAACAAAAACGTGACTTCAACCTATGCTATCTCTGAAAAGAACGTGATTCATAGACCCATGTTTAAATGGCGTGTTTGCATTGTAGCCTACTTATGCGTAGCATCTGTGGTTAAATTTTGGCCAGACCTTTTAGAAACACCCTGCAATTTCCAAAAATTGACAAAACTGAACCAGATTTCCTTCAATTACTTACGTCATCGCACCAAATCGCATAAATAAACAAATTTTTCAAAATAAAAGCCAATCGAATGATCAAATACACGCATTTAGACCCAAAAATGTCTACCTAAACCACAGAAATAACCCATGCTATACTAACCTAATTCCATCAACTTTATGTATGAATACATAATCCCCAAACTGTAGTGATGCATTACAAGAATTTTAAGGTTATCGCACAATCGTATACATTAAATTAATCACAAAAAAATATCAAACTTAATAAGCCTTATATTTTTTTGTTTGTTAAGGAATCATTGACCCAGATATAGGCCTGTAAAATATGCATTTCAGAAACAATATAAAAAAAAATATTTTAAAAAAAAAACATACAGTATACAAAACACTACGTAGGCCTATCTAGTCAATGAGATATTAAAACTGAATCACCCTATATGATTAATCACTAAAAGCATTTTTTCTTCAAATCGCCGTATAATGAACTCTTTTTAAAACATTCACACAACTTTCAAATGAAAGACAAACTTGAAAGTAATATACAGGGTGTTCCTAAAATTGAATTTGAAATACAAGGTGAACGGAATTTCAAACACATTTTTCAGCTAACTGTGAAGCTATTGCTAGCTAATGCAGGAATGTGTGATCTATCTTGTTTTTCACATCCCACTAAGTTCGGGAAGTTATGATTAGTTTTAACCTGAGCGTTCGGCCAGGAACTGATTTAACCTAGTGGGATGTGGGAAACACACAACGATTGACTACACATGCCAACATTAGCGTCACAAACGAGTTCACAGTTAACTGAAAAGTATACCTTTATTTGAAATTCGCATTTTTTTATACTCTCTATATTAGCTTCACTTGTGTGAGTGAATTGTGAGTTTCTACATATAAAAACAAAACGATTCGATGAATTTTCATGCATGAAGTGCCTATGGATTCCTCAATCTATCGAGTGTCACTGCCTACATGGCGTCAATGAAAAACCTATATAAAAAACGCTACATGTTTAGACCCTTCCTACAGGCTAAATAGCTCGATGGTTTTTGATGAGTGAAGTGTCCATGGATCCGGCTTGGTCTCACAAGTGTCACTGCTGTTAATGAAAAACCAACATGGCGGACGCTATATGCCAGTATATAAAGAGTAATGCATTTTTAATGTACTTGTTTGCTCATATTTTAGAGACACTCCTTGCATAGCAGCAATATCAATAATTCCGTATCCTATTCAGACTTAACTACGATATCAAGGAGTGTATGAACCATTAAGAAGGAAAGAAGATGAAGAAAAAAATTTGGAAGAAAAGGAATAGTCCACTTGCAATAAGTAGTATAACAAACGAAACCGATTCGAGAACAGCCATGCATTGTTTACTGAAATAATTGATGCAAATAATTGCACTCTTATTTCCTGTCATTATTTTCTCACGCTCTAGCGCATGCGTACGACGACGAGAGGGAATCAGAGATCAATGTATCGTCGTCTTCATCATCCTCCTCCTCAAGATGACAATAAAAGGTTATTGATACTACATATTTAATCACCCTTTAAAAAAAATATAACCCCACAATTTTGAATGTAAGTCATTGGTTCACATTGCCTCTAATCGTTGAACATGTTTAAATCATTGCAACTTTCCAATATTAGAATACGTTTAGCTGTTGTTTTTTTATATGCAAACGTTGTCTGTGTCGGCGGAACGTCACTTGTTGACAAACAAGCGTGACGTCACAGCTACCTGCTCCCCATAAATGCTTTGATATCCGGTTATTTAAATGGTCATTTTATTAGTTCGCTCTACTTTTCGGGTGATGTGTATTATTATTATTATATATTTATTCTCCATATTTTTTTTCCTTCTTCTCCCCTTTCTCTCGATTATCCAAGCAGAAACCTATGGTCAACATTTCTCTACCTGGTTGGTAGTAATTAGGCGATGAAAGTATAACTGTACTTTTTTTTTCCTAATAACATATTCCACATTTAAAACCAAAAGAAAGAAAAAAAAGGTTACTAATTATTAAATATTAAAAAAAAATGGGAAGTACTGTAAATTAAAATAGTATGAAAAAAAAAATTAATAATAATCTTCCTCGAAAAACAAAAATTAAATACTCGAAAATAATGTTGCCCATCACACTTCCCTATTCCGCCAACGAAAATTGCAAGACGAAAATTAGTCGCAACGCTAATTTATTATGAACAATAAGCACTCGTTTAATGATACCGCTTTCTTCCCCTATGTAGGTTTATTATATTAAAAATTATTCTAGTAGGTACGTACCAAAACTATTAAACTATTTTTTTTTTAATAAAACAATTTCGCTTTTCCTTTTTAGTTTATTTCTAGTCCATCGGTAATTTTTTGCTTTACAATGGCTGCCTTTTAAAGATAAAAATTATACAATTGAAAAGAAAATAAACCACTTTAACCCACATTATAACATATAAAAAGGTCCATTATACAGTATATGGTTTCAAACTGTAAACAAGCACTTTAATGCTAAAAAAAAAAAATTTGAAAAACAAAAATCGCATAAATCGAAAATTCGTACTATTTTTTCCGTTACCTGCCCACCAATGACAGGAGTGCAACAGAAACAAAAATAACAATAGTCATAAATAATTGTGTATTATACAGTGGAATCCGGTTATTGTGATGACTTTGGAACCAGAGCCTTTTGATAACAATAGCCGCTGATAACATTAAGCGATAAAAATAAAACTTTTAGACAGTGTGTTGGGGCCGGTTGATAATGATAACAATACCCGATTGATTACATAATCCATGATTATAATAACCTTATTCCACTGTATATGTTATACGCTTAACTGCATTTATATCTACGGTACAGGAAGTTAACGCAAAGCCAGAGTGAGAATTGTTCCATTCGGCGACAGCAAGCCACCAAACGATTAAAAAAATTAATATCGGGATTAAATAAGTTAAATTGCAGTTTTTTTTTAGCATTACTCGTCACAGAGCTTGTAGTCACAAAGTGGCGGGTAGATAACAGAAAAGAACTCTTATTTTAAAATACGTTTTTACTATTTTTCCTTAAAAAAAAACAAAAAACAAGTTATTCGAAAACCATTCGAAATTTGTATACACTCCGTGTTTTTATTTCGAGAAATCTTTACCTAAATCTTCAACTAATTTGGTTAATACGTGATCATATGTGACCATTGTTTCAAACAAATTAATAATTATGATAATTTCAACAAAAAAAAATTAGGCTCATTTAAAAAACAAAACATGGCGAAAAAATAATTTTTAAATGTGAACTATTTTTTAAAAAATTCAGTCCACGTTTTAAATACTCGATTAAGACTCATAATTGTTTGGTCGTTTTACGGAAATAACACAATTACAAAAATTAGTACAGTAATTGAAACTCAAAATCTATACTGTTTTGTCCCATTGATATAGTTGTACTGTTATTTTGTCGTTATCCTGATCTGTATTCTGTTTTGTGACCCAATAAATAATAAATGTCAGAAAAATAAAATTAAACCAAACTTTACAATATATCACAAGTTCAAATAGGACAGTCAGTGAGTGACACAGTGTTTTACTGTGACCATTCTACTGTACAGGGGGAACCGAAAAAAACTTTCACCAATTTCAAAAATGGATTTTTCATGAACCGCGTAAGCTAGACGAAATTTAAAATTATTACATGAAAGTTCAATTCAATATCTTTCCAATGATATATAACTTTATGCCACGGGCTATCCTAGTTTGGTCGCAATGGCCACGCGAAAATAATGTACCCTAAAAAAAGTTGTAAAACTATGATCCCACTGGTATCTGTGTCGTCTTTTTGTCTTAAGTGAACTTTCACGGTGCCTGAGCGCAAAATTTGCATTTGCATTTTCAGCTGCAGATTTGGTCTAGAAATCTGCAGCAGAAAATAAAAGCCGGATGATAGTCGTATCACAAATTTAATCCTCCCCTCCCTCCGTTAAGCACTCATTTTTACTTTTGTAATAAACCATTTTGCACTGAACTCCCCTTGTACTTGTAAAGTCATTTTACAATTTTTTTGGAGTTACTTTTTTTTTCGCGCGGCCATTGCGACCAGACAATGAAAGCCATGTATATCATAGATTAATACAGTATATCATTGGAAAAATAAGGAACTGAGCTTTCGTGTAATAGTTTCAGTCTTCGTCTAGTTTGAGCAATTCATGAGAAATCGCTCTTTGAAAATTGGTGACAGTTTTTAGCCTACCGTGAACACAAGAAAATGTTACTATTAGTAACATCACATTTGGCTTCAGTTGGCTACATACAAGTACTGTATATCTGAAGAAAGCTGTTTATCAAAATTTTAGACATTTTATAGTTAGCCCAATAATTTCTTTCGTCCGCTTACAAAGTAAATCTGAATCATCAACTATCGGCATTAATATCAAGGTCGTCATTAAGTTTTTCGTTCCAACGATAATAATAAAGATACGCGTTTGGCCTTATTGAGAAAACAATAATTCCCATTCAACTCCGTTATCGTTGTGGAGCACATCAAAGTCCTATATTATGCAGTAGTTTAAAACCATTTTTCAATTCATTGATCAAATGGACTATTGTGTTTTTTGACACGCGCCATCGATATCTTAACACAGTACTGCTGCTAAATACTCTGACAAATGACCTATTGAGGAAAATAAAAAAGACGCTCTTCGTTCCCCCTCCCCCCTTTAACGCTACGCTGAACATTTCAACAACTATATACAACTATACACAAGTCCTACTTTACTGTAACTGCATTATGCCAAACGTGAGATTAATGACCATTTTATGGTAATGACATTGAATGAACTTTAATCTAATCACAGATTCACAATGCCAACTATGTGTAAAACACTACTACATCAATGTCATGAAGTTTCATTTGTTTTATAGGTCGATTTATACAATATTTCCTTTATATAGCCTACCTAAAGTAGGCGAACACTAAATGGGGTTTCACAAGTCAAATTTTTTCAATCAAATTCCATCGATTCCAACTGTTTTTCTGACGTCATACAACACCCGGGCGCGTTTCAGTGCTTTTAATGTTTCGTTGTTTAACCGAAAGCACGAAAACGAGCCCGGAGGTGTGTATGACGTCAGAAAAACAGTTGCAACGATGAAATTTGACGTGAAAATAAACTTAAAGGAGATTTTGCACGTCAAACTTTTTCAATCAAATTACATCGATTCCAACTGTTTTTCTGACGTCATACACAAACCCGGGTGCGTTTCAGTGCTTTTGACGTTTCGATGCTTTACCGAAAAGCACGTAAACAACGTGTATGACGTCAGAAAAAAAGTTGGAATCGATAGAATTTGATTGAAAAAGTTTGATGTGTAAAACCCCCTGAAATTTATCAATGGATATTTTACTTATGTAGTATTCTTATGACGACATATTACGTCGGATAACCGAAGGTCGAGATTTTACTGTATGTGCTTCCAGTTGCTACATTCTGAATATAATTTACGTTGAAAATGTGTGTATGAGACATTTTGCTTTTTTTTTCCTCGAAAGTTATTTAAATAACATTGCGCAAAAATAAAACATTTCCCTTGAAAATTATTTCTGACCCATTCCTCGGTTTTTTTATTTTTGCATTCTTCCTCCCCCGCAGTCATTCATAGAAAAACCAGAAGCCGCGTCACACATCGTGCATGAATAGTAAAAACATCAATTAAACAACAGGCAATTCTTTTGTCCTTTCAAAAGAAGGAAAGGTACACAAAGAAATACGTGTATACAAAAAAATGAAACATTTGATTTCCATGAACACTTTTGATTCATGCTAACAACACGGTAATATGAACACAGCGTTTTGGTGATAGCAAACATAAACTTCTCTTATTTTTTTTCTTCATCTTTTCTAATAAAGAAACTGAACACATATCACTGACAGTCGGAATGTTCAAGGTTCCAAACAAAAAATAAATATGTAAAGAAAAAACAACTTGTACACCAGATGATGAATCCCCTACCTCTAAAAATGGAGGAAAGCTGACGAGCGAATTTCCTCGAAATGAGCAACTCGTTTGAGCATTACGAATACTGTAGAGACAGGAATTACAGTAATTGCTTCCTGTCTATCCAACAACACGGCTACTGGAGTAGTGGCAAATTAAGGGAATGAGCGTAAATTTTCCCCGTTGCCACATTGTACTCGGCTTTTTCCTCCTTTTTACAAGACGAGCAAGGACACGCAAACTGTATACATTCAACAAACACTGACATCACAACGATGACATCTTCAACGTGTCCACATTCTCACATAGTTAAGCATCATCACTGCCGGGAAGAAGCCCTTCGAATCACTACTTCATAAAATACACTTTATTATCACAGTATGAACTCACCACACTGTTGTTATTAAAAGTTTGTTTCGTAATTTGAACATCCATTAAAAAACATCTTTTAAAATGACCTTGATATAATGTACAATACTTGTTAGAAACAACCTTTCTTCGTCCTATCCCTTCAAAATACAGAGAAACCTTGATTCATGCTGCTTCCAGTTTAGTGATTCACCCTGTATGATCTATACTAGATCTGAATCTTAAAAGTTCACGTAATTTTGTATTCGAGCCCTTGGACTTACTACAACTACAAAATGTTAACGAATTGATACAATAAAATATAATATCAAACTCTACAGGGTGTTCCTAAAATGTCCAGTTAAAGTTTAATCACATATTTTATTTTATTTTGCAATTTGCATTCTTAAGTTGGAAATGCTACAAATCAAACGTTCACGTCAAAATAAAGCAAAATCCATATTGACATGAGTGTGAAAGTGTTTCGCTTTTGAGATAACACAGGGTGTAGTCACGTAATTTCATAGCCTATTTGTTTGAGAATCGCTAGAGGTATGCAAATGAGTAAGCATTTTTAGACCCATGTTTATATGGACTTTTTGTTTTAATTTGATGCGTAACATATGTACATGTGGTTTTGACTACATATGCTACGCATCAAAACAAACCAAAAGAGTCCATATAAACATGAGTCTGGAAATCCGTAGTAGCCTGTATAAATCTCCATTTCTTTATATCTTTTCCCTATAGTGCTAAGACTAACTGAACCACCAATTCCAACTTTGAGACTAAGTCATCAATCACTTCACGCTTAGGATGATTTCAAAAGCTCTTTTAAGTATATACTGTACTACTGTATACTGTACTGACATACTCACTTAGAAATCTATTTGATGTCTCACATCTTTTAGTGTTGAATGGAGTTGTCTATAAAAAGCCTTCCAATGGGAAAAACCATATACCGGTACACCATAGATATGCTAATTCTCTCAAAATCATTGCGAAATTATTCGTTGAATTGAAATGTGTTAATAGAAAATAAATGACACATTTTTTTTATTTTATACACTCATATAAAATAGATAAAACAAACAATACAGGGTGATATAATATAAATTACTACGGGACATCTGACACACGCAATTTTTGGTGTGACAAGTCATGGACAAATTGCGCAATTTTTACTTATCTCACTGAGATCTGCATGATTCCATGAAAAGTTTTGAAATTAAACAATTTGAACTAAATTCGCTTTGTTTTGCAGTACTTGACATGCAAACGTGCTTATCTCTCTGTTGTCTCTGCAATTTTTGCAGAGACAACTGTGACGTGAGCGTCTTGCCAAGTACATTATATTGGTAAGCTAAGTTGTCAACAAATTGCCCGAGTTGCCATAACTAAAATTGCGCAACTATTGCGTGTGACAGGAGGCCTCTTAACGATGTGTAATATTTCAGTTTCAAACTAGATACTTCACAACTTAATGGATTTCACACTTTAACGGTAACAGAAATTCTCCAGTAATAAATACAGTACTTTTTTTAATTATAATAAAGGACTTCGCTAAAATACATTAAGACCATATTTTAAAGTATTTCTTTAACACCTTCAACGTCTATTAAAATTCCTAACGTTGATAACACTTAAAAAACATGCCCACAAGTAGACTACTCTGCACGACAACAACAACAACACCACGAGCACCCACTTATCTTACAAACAAATGTTATAGTTTTCCTGCTTGGGTCAACATTAAACCTAAATTTGGAATTTTTATATCCTGAAACTTCAACAAGCAAAAATAACTCAATCACACATCCCCTCCCAACCGATGTTGATGTCACAACTTGCTTTTAAATGCTATATAAAAAAATATATATAATTTTTTCCAAGCAAAAATAATAAAAAAAAATTAAGCCATAAAAACTTGCCAGATCATGGCGCTTCTTCCATAAGACTTAACTGACCAACGTACCAAATATGTCGCAATTATCGTCAAATAAAAATCGAAACACGTCGTTACAATTTCTTAGTTAAAAGCAATAGAACAAGAAGAAGTAGAAGAAGAAGAAAAAAGTAGAGAAAAACTTGATTATTTTTATAGTCGCAATAACAAGTTCTATCGTTATAAGCAATGAAAACTAGCCCTTTGGACACATTTAGCGAGTCATTACGTGATACTCTCGACCATCCGAAAAACACGAACCAAAAAAAATATATATATATTTAAATTATAAAACACTATCATACAACCCAACAAAGAGGTGTAATAACGTCAACGAACAAAGTAAACATTGTCTAGAGACATATACTAGTGAAAAGTCGAAAAAACCTGAGCACCACATAGGACATAATAAGGATATACGTTAGAATAGAAGGATAGAAAAAAAAAGAAGAAAACAACTGTCTTTTATTTATCCCGAAGAACCCTAAGTCCAAATGATGCCTGAGGAGGTGCAAGGTAAATGGCCTCGATCCGGGTGCAACTATTTTTTTTCTCTTCTTTTTAATTCTTCATCATGTCTTGTAGCGAGTGAAAAACTGTTTAAGTAAGATGAAGTTTCCGTACAGTACCTCCACTTTGATACATATTAAATGACCTCCGGATTAAGCTGCAATGGTCCATTTCATAAAAATAAAAACCGCAAATACATCCCTAAGTGGTTTACGAGAGCCAATTATACTTATATTATTATGCTAATGTTGCCTCCGTTTGATTCCATTTAGCGCCAAGTGAACGACTTACAATACGAGCACCGGTACCGGTATACCGTCGTACACTCTTAATGCTTATTTAGAATCGTGATTTTCATAAAAGTGATTAATAATCTTAATGTGTTTTATCTTTTATTATTTTTTTGTTTTAAAAAAAAGGAACATTCCGGATAAATGACTAAAACCGTTATTTCCGGTTCGGGAAAGTTAAACTGCTGGCAAAACTAGTTTCCTTACGAGCAGCGTGGAGATTTTTGAGGCAATAAAAGGTATAATCTGACCTTTCCTGGTATAATCCGTTTAACCAGTCAACTAAAGCTACCAATAATAATTAGCTGAGTGGCATGGTTTCGAGGTATAAATTTAAACGATGAAAACCGCTTAGAGGAAGTTTAATAAATAATGAAAACTTGACTGTAGTTAACTTCGCCTACTGTGTTAACTTAATCCCTACCTGTCAGCCAAAGCTATGAGGCGAACCAAACCATAAAATTATGGGGACAGTTTTGTTTGTTTTTTTTTGCTTCGAACGATAATAAAATAGGTGGAAATTATTAGTAGCATTAAACTTTCCTTTATGCATTTGTCTATTGCGATGATAAGTTTTATTTTGTATTTGTTGTTGTTATTTTTTTGTTGCAATGTTCTAGTTCAGTGATTTCTTGTCGACACATATTCATAACCTATACATACTAGTTTGCAAAACCAATCGTAGTTTACTAATAAATCGATAAAAAATAAACTGTGCATCAAAATTATATATCAAAACTGATACACTATATCTTAGCATTAATCTTATAATGTTCATGTAATCATAGCTTGTTAATGACACTTGGTGAAATACACCATGAAAACAATTGCAGAAATTTGTAAAAATCGCGCATTATTTCCCGAATGACATGAGATAACAGTAGTAAAACATTTGTCTAGTAAAAATGTCGGAGTAGTGAAACTGGTTAGTGAATGAGTACCGGTACGGTACATTAAAAATGATTTATGGAAGTTTTGAGTTATTCCATTTTCGATTTCTGCAATTTTCGTTTCGATCTGCGCGATTTTTGGACTTATGCGGTTTTCGATTTATCCTGTTCTCACTTTATGCAAATTTTGGTACATTAGAGTTATATTATACAGTATATTAAACACCTGTAGATGACAGTACACGTTTAATTCGCAGCTCACTCACTCACAAACTCGAAATTTTAATATAAAGCAATATTTCACATTTAATGGGCTACTATATATTTTTTCCTATTTTTCTGTTATTCTATTAAAATAATTTCATTACTAACACAAATTTAATATTGATATTTTAATGGGAAGAGAAAAACCATTTTTTTTAAAAATTAAAAGCTTAAATACTGAAACTGCGATTGAATACTGAAACTTATTGTTTCTGGCTCTGCCTTGAATAAAAGGTTGTGCATGAAAAACGAAGTTTTTATCTAATATTGTTTCTGGTCAAGTTCATAATAAAGTTTAAACACTAAACTATATATACTAGATACCCACAATCTAAAAATGTTCTATTACACGATCATGCACCAACAACTCTTAACTATTGACATCAGTCCAATAAGTTTAACGCTTCTTGGCATCATGTTACATCTATTTACAAAAGCTCAATATTTTGTGTCACGGATATCAACATGAACGTTGATATATTTTACATATACTGTACGAAAGACAATCGATTCTTGTTCGAAAAACTTTTACTACTACTACTGCTGCTACAATTTACACCCTGAAGGAAGTCACGATTTCCGATCAACCCGTTATAACAAATCTCCTGCAGCACAAAGTGCCCTACTTAGTGGTCACTCCTCCTCCACAATCTTGGCAATAATTGCAACCAAAGTGTGCGACATTCATCGACGCGTGCTGGAGCACCTAATCCACTTCCTTCCTGAGCTTGAAGAAAGTCGAAACAAAACTCCCTGGGTCGGAAGACAAAGTGGAAGAGAGAAACTAGAATAATGTTAATGATAATGATCGTGATGATGAGAGGTCAAGATTGCGTACGAAATGGAAGAGGTGTATGATGTAGAGAACGTTTCCTTCTTTTTTTTTATACAGTACAGGACACCAGTAGGATGAATAATCTCAAGACGATTTTTTGTTCAACCAAACTAATCTCGTCGCATCTAAACTTTCGCCTTATAAAAAATACAGGGTGTCCACCATGAGAAAACAAAACACTGTCATTCGGGGAAACAGGAAATGTTGAAGGTTTATGGTAAACACCCTGTACAACTAGCAAAATGTATAAAGAAGATCCTAGATCCTAGGCAACAGTTACGTTCCTTGCAAATCAAAATATCGCATGTGACGAAATCTTAACATCAGCTTCCATTCCAACCTGACAAAATCTTATATAACGAAAAGCTAGATACGATTTCTAACATGACAAAATCGTAGCTAAACTTTCTCGCTGTACATTGAAGAATTTTTCTCATCGCATATTAGTGGAACTGCATATAAGGAACTTGCATAACTCGAATATGATTAAATAATAAACATTGCCAGTGATATAAAAATATAAATATACAAGGTGGGCCTGAACTGTGGATCATAATAAACAAGCATTTTTCAAATTTGAAACCCTCACAAACTCCACAAATCCCTAATCTCAAGTCTAGCTTTACAACGCAAACGTATTAACTCATTTTCGAACTAAATATATCTTTTAAAATACTATAAGCATCTCTTGGTATCTAGTCCTTATCTACAGAAATAAAGGGGGGAAAAAAGGCCATACGATTTTAACGGCTTTTCCTTTTTAAATCCATTACTTTTAAGTACCTCGGTTTTTTATTACAATTTTGCAATAATGGCGTCATACAGTGGACGTCACTTATTGTGATCACATCGGAACACGGTTTAATGCATAACCCCGATAAAGCAAGATGACATCTGTTCAGCGTTTTTTGTTCATTGTTTGTTACAAAGTACAAATGTGCATATCGAAAGATTAGGAAGTGAACAGAAAGAAAATCAATACAGTATATTGTAACTTGACTGTCTATTAATTCTTCAATCACTGATAAAAATAAAACAAAAATACAAAATACGCTTGCTAGAAATACTATCAAGAACTCCCCCCTCCCCAAACAAGGAACTCCTTTAAATCAAAAATTTAAAAACAAAATCATTCAAAAGGTTGTTAAAAAAAAAGTCCCTGGTTTTAAAGTTTTTGAGCAAATAAACAAACAAGGAAAATTATAAAACCAACAACACGATAAAACAAATCAAGCAAAAAAAACAACACAAAACCGAAACTGACAAGTAGTTCAGTTGTTTCTAAGCATTGATTAGGGTTCATCAAAACCAGGATGATAGAATGTATAACATTACTGGACCATTACACAACATTACACACCAAAATAGAATGAATAACATTACTGGTACCCGAAATTTTACTTTTGTTATTTTCAAACAATTTCCTTTACACAAGTTGGCTTTTACCGTTAAAATTTATCTCAAACGTAAAACGTGAACTGTCTAATGAGAAACCTTTATAATGTTATTTGTTTTTGATTATTTTTTAAACAACTACCTGATTCTTTGTTCGAATTTCGAGTTTGTTTTTTTCGGATTTCGAACCCAGATTTCCCTCGAATTTTTGTTTGGATCTCGAGTTGTTGGTAGGTCGAACCGTTCGGATCTCGAGAGTCCACTGCACTTTTTACATATAAAATTATGAACAATACACCTATTTTCACTTGAGAATAATAAACAACAGGCTATAATATTATGAATATCCAAAAAAAAAGTCACTCCATTTTGGACATTTCAGTATGTCCCCTTAGAGAAGCTTTCACCCCAAATCCCTCTCCCTTAATAAATCCTCTGTCCTCAACATTTCATTAACAAATAATGAAAGTACTAAAATTCAATAAAAAAAATAAACCTTTACAGCCCAAAAAAAAACAAACAATCCAATACACCCTAACAGAGTTCGAGGGAATGCTTAATCAACATTAGATGTATCCTAATTATTTTTCAACCAGTTTCAATACCATAAACTTCCACTTAAAATCAGGGGTCTATTCTATTCGGCCAGGCTATAAACTTACAGAAAGATTGCCCACGTTGACCATCTTTATTTCTTTGCTTTTATAATAGCACGACAATCGATGGCCTAGAGCAAGGGGTGAACCCAACCACCTTTTTTTTTTTTACATACTTATATATCTATCTATCTGAATTGTCCATTGTTCTGGCCACGCGCCAGCATGTTGGCGGGGGTTTGTCTCGTTGCTTGGTACATTGTTTGCTGCTCTTGTTCGCGACACTCGACTAACAACTCCAAGACTAGGTCATTTGTGCGATAGTGGAGTTACTAACACAAAGACTGGCCCACAGGCGCTGCTGCATTCCACGCAACTTTGTTGTAAACACTTTTTGCTGCACCGAAGGGGTTTGGACAACAACTTCTTTTGCACCAAAGAAAAGAACTACACGAAAAAGAAAAACACAAGAGAAAAGACTAAATGAATGTCCACCGACTATAAATTATTTTTCCAACTTTTTTTTCATTATTCGTTGTTGGTTTATTGTTGGAAAAAAGTTGGGTTTTTTTTATTATTATTATTATTATAAAAAAAACAAAACAACAACTATGGTTGTTGTTTCGAACGCCTTATACGGCCTTTAGTCATCTGTTTTAGAACCTGATGTTGTCATTAAGCTTGAAGTTGATTCTTTCAAGCTGTTTGAGTTCGTGACTTTGGGAAGACTCGAATCATCAATTCACGCGCAAAAACTTTATAACAATGCGGGTGCTCCATGTGTGGGTTGGTTCGATGTTAATTACGTCGATTAAGTCATTTAAGAGCTCGTATTCTTTAAAATAATATTTTTACGCCTAACAAAAACTAACTGCAATGATTATGCACTGTTACAAGAAACTTTTTTGCGTGAACATTTTATTGCGATATACAAGCACGAAGACAACATTAAGTACGGTACAGTGAAACTCCACTACTCCGAATTCCAGCAATCCGAACTTGTAGTGTTGTAAACAAACGTACGAATGAAAATGTTAGTATTCAACAAATCTATCAATTTTAATAAATTTGTATGTACTCGATTTTTATATTTTATATCGTTTTCTTTGTTGGGTATAGTCTAAACTGCAATGTTATTTTATTTTCAAACCCATTTATCTAGTCATTTGCAGTGTTTGCAAATCATATTACTCAAATATAACACATCTTGCTATCTGAACAATCCTATTTCCCGAGCAGTTCGGATTAGTGGAGTTTTAATATATACAGGGAATCTTCGATTTATATGACTTGCAATATGAAATTTTGGTATTATGCAATGAAAGAAAAATCCTTCCAATCCTCGTTAAATACGAACAAATTTCGGAATTAAGGAACTCCGCGGCATTCCAATATTGGCAACTCTCGCTTTACGAACTTTCGATTTACGAACAATCGTTATGACGAACTTCACAAAACGTACAAATACAGTACAGCGAAACTGGAACCTCTATATTCGTCATTATCCGTTTAAGAAAACACTGACGAATACTGAATCTGACGAATGTACAGTAGAACCAATTGCAAATAGTTCATAAATCCAGCCCAGTTCGGTTACCCAAGCCTTAATGTTATTAGCACGCCACATCTTATTTAGTTTACTTTTTAATATTTTATGATAGTGTTTTTTCTTGAAAACTGACTTTTCGTGACATTGACTGTCACTTTTTGATGACGAATATCGGAGCGTTATTTTGCCGGAAAAAAAAATGCGACGAATGGTGGATTTAACGAATATAGGAGCCGACCAATATAGAAGTTCCACTGTATATTGTTTTGTTTTTTATATTTATTTTATTTAACGTTACTACCTTATCGTATCTTAACTACCGGTATATAACAGAAAAACCATGCGTATGTCTGAAGCAGTGAAAACTTTCGAGCGCTGAGTGTCCTGAAAATCTAGACAGAATAAACTGTGCAATTTGCACAGTTTATTCTGTCTAGATTTTCTAGATCAAAGTGGCTAATTTTCAGCTCTCTATGTCATGTCGAAACCGAGATAATAAAACTTGGAGTGTGATAGTTCTCCACTGAGCTGTTATGTCAATGATTACTACTTGAAGGTAGCTCATAGTAACCGCATCGTAATATATAACATTACGCCACGTAGTTTTCAATCTATCGTTATGAATACACTGCACAAATCCTGCTATTATTTTAACAAAAGCACGGTTTCAAAACAATATACAGTGTACACGTACACACCAATTTAAATTCCGGGTAAAGTCGTGTAGTAAATCATCTAGTTCTAATATACCAGTACGATAAACCATAGCGCATATATTATATCATGGCTAACAATAACTTCCGGTACTGTAGCCTATATGTTTTACATAGCTTAATATTTTTATTTATTCATGAATTTTATTTTTTCATAAAACGATTTACAAAATCTAACATAACTAATAAGTACAGTATCATCCATTACTGTAAATAAAACACACAAACCCTATCGAAGTGTACTGACTTCACGTTTCAACGCTTTAAAATTACTGCTAAAGTATACGTTGCATATTGGAAAAACTCAGAAATGTAAAAAGATATATACAGTATATAAGCAGCAAAACGCATAACAACGTCTCGTGGTCTCGAAACGGAAATCATTCGTAAGCCGAGAGTTGCCTGTGTCCACGATTCACCTATGTCCTATCTCAACGAACAGGGTCACGTAGACCTACATCGAGGTCGATAATGCGTTATTAATCTACAAGACGGCGTAATGAAATTGACCAAATTTACAACCATCCATACATCAGCAGAGTCAGCTGACAGAAAGTTAGTAGCCAAAGACTGATTGGCAATCATCGTTGTCCAAATGAAGAAAACTGAAAATGAAAAAGAAAAAACCCAACTCATCTAACTACTACCATTTGATGAGTGCACAAAGAGCGAGTTTAATGACAGTCATTAATTGACAAGGAAAGAAAAGGCGGACAAGCTATTAAGCGAGATTGATCTCCGGGTGATTGGTTCATTTCGCTAAGAAACTTCTCAACAGCCAATGAATGATTTCTCCTCATTAATCTGCAAATGAATTAGCGATTAAATGAATGCCTTTTTACCATTACCGATCAACGACAAATCTTTTAATGGCTCACGTGCTTAGTGTTGAAATATACGCCGATTGCCCTATCAATCTCGACGACGGCCAAACACGCTTAACATGTACATTTTTTTTCTACACGTCAGAACACTGATCTAATCTCTATGCTTTATTACGTTTTCACCACGAATTGGTTACAACTGCACAACTAAAAATTGATACCTAATTTTCAGTTAATTAGATACGATGGAACCCGTTTAAGACGTTTTTTCAAGAAACCAGCAAATATGTAGGTAAGTAGTAGATTGAAATTATCGAGACTTCAGTTTTGAAAATTTAATGCCATTTCATTTTTGATGATTTTTCAAAATATCGAACATGTTTCGATGATTTTTCAAAAATCATCAAAAACGAAATGGCATTAAATTTTCAAAACTGAAGTTTCAGTAATTTCAATCCACTGTTGACACCAATTGCCATTCAAAACTCTGTTTCATCATTTTTAATGATCGAAACTATCACCATATGTACGTAAAGTATTTGGTGCGATGCGAATCGATTATTTGAAGGCATATGGAGCCCATGAAATCTATAAAAACATTGCAATATACGTAGAGCTACATTCTATAATAACCTGACAAAAATAGCATTATATAGGGTTTTCCCTAAAAGGTTTAGTCAAATTTTAACCACAGATGCTGCACATCAAAACATAAAGCAAAAAGTCTATATAAACATGAGTCCGGAAATGCATACTCCTCTCGACATCAAGTAGTATAAGACAACAGGCCTATGCAATTACGTGATTTCACTTTTTGTTATCTCAGAAGGTAAGCATTTTCAGACCCATGTTACATAGACTTTTCTCTTTGTTTTGATGAGTAAATCTTGTTAAAATTTGACTAGACCATTTAGGAACACCCTGTATAGTAGTGATATGATATTGAAAAATTCACATAAAATAGATAAACTACGATGAATAATTTCAACACGAAGGCCAGCATTTGCGCCATACGTGTACACACGTTTTGAAAGATTAGCAGTTGCAGGTTCGTTGTCATTTGTGTACCATCGCATAAAAGCGAAATTTTATTATGCATTTCGTATACTGTATAGAACTCGTTTTCGCATATTGAGAACTTTATCTCGAAAACGTTCCGAGGACCTGGGAAAATAAATTTAATCGCATAGTAGTAAAATCACATATGCAAAACTGGTATAAAAATATACGTTCAATTATCCACTCTACAGTAGGTATTGCCCAAAAATATCACGTGATGCCATTCTCATAAAAACAATCTCGTTGAAGAACATTTTTTTTAACCACATGGTGCATCAGATTCTTTAATGTAAAACCAAGTAAAGAAATACCGTAAAAATCTAGTTTTACGGTATTTTAACAACTGCCATACAGGGTGACCATAAACTGTCTTTACAATTGAATATACGTTTTTATAAATAAAACTGTAAAGACATTTTTCGGACACCCTATATATCACATACAAGGACCTACATTTTTATCAACATTATCATCACACATGTACATATAAGGTATTTTATTTTTTTGCCCGATTTTTCCACAAAAAAAAAAAAACATCAAAAAACCTGGTGACATTCAGTTTGCCTAGATTAGCATGATTCAGCTCATAAATTACAGCCGTTTCTGGGCTTAAACGTTCAATGGCCGCAAATAGTGGCATTTTCGTTGACATGTAAAGTAAATCAAAAAAAAAAAACCTTGCATTATAATATCCTAACTTAATAAGAAAATGTATATATTTTTTTTCGTTCTTCTCTGCCACGTAGAAGGAAGTTGGGTTCGACCCCCTACGTTGTGGCAGACTTGATTTTTGATCCCGATTTATGCAACTTGTGTTATTATTGCAGAGTTATTGCTTCCAGTTAAAAAGGTGAGAGAATGAGAAGAAGAAAAAAATTGTAAATTTTTTTTTTGTTTCTAACCTGAAAATTGGGTAAAGTTAATGAGCGGGCGCAAAGAAAACATTGTATTAAAAAAAAATTATAAAAATTACCAACAAAAAAATAGTGGACACAAAGGTTGATGAGTAATTGCCGCAAAATCGAGCGATTGAACAACAAAGCAAAAAGAAAATTGCATTCCGTTCATCAATCAAGCAGCTAAAAAGCGAGAAAATTAATTACTTTGCACCCTTTAGAAAGAAAAGAAAAACAAAGAAAAAAACTAAACCAAAATCCAGTTTTTCCTCTGCAGCGTTTTATATCTAAATTGGTAATTTCAAAACACAGTAGAGTGCCGATTTATCCGTGATAATTGAAGAAAACCGGTTAATAGAAAAACGACGAAACCTTTAAGTTTCATCACAATTATCATCGTCACCTGTGTAAACAAAATAAGAAATTATAGTTCAGGATATTTATATACATAACCGCACGTTTTCTTTTGCATAACCACTAGTTACTAAAATTAACCAAGATCTCTGTACGTCTGTCTATCAGGAACGCTTTAAATCGATTTAGGTACTTTCAATCGCAATCATTCAACCGCATTTATTTGGCCACAATCTTTTAAACTCCAATCTTTTCAATCTTTCTAACCTAACTACTGTAACTAACCTAACTCAACCTATTATCTAATAACCTAAACCTGACTAACCTTACCTAATTTTATACTCGTATATTCGATTCGCGATTAATGGATGCGACGAAATTATTACGATTAAAACACCGTACATCCTTTAATTCCAAGGGAATTAAACGTGTGTGAACAATTGTGTGAACATTGTACGTGTGTGAACAATGATATCCACGAGATTCACCATAACGAGAGTGTAAATAATATCTATGGGGTTCACCGTAACAACGTGAGTGTAAACAATATCCACGGGGTTCGCTATGCCAACATAAATGTCTCAGTCATCATTGACAGGTTCACTTCTAGTTCCAGGACAGTACATAAAAACCAAGATCTCTGTCTGGAACTCTTGAAATCCACTGGGATATATACGTCACTGTTACCATAACAACACAATTGTCAACAATGAGACTAAATGAAACCATAACGATGAGCTGCCTAAGTACCATAACAACACAATATAAGAGAGCTAAAATGAAATTGAAGAACTTCGGGCAATATAATGATAAATTAAATAAATTGTTCAGAAGAGCCGTTTTTCTGGCGAGAAACTCCATAGAGTACCATACTGAGCAACAAGGTTTTCTATACATTATACAGTATTGTGTTACCATTTTCGGAAAAATCCAGGAAGTGATAATGTAACATCTGGAAAATCAAGGAAGTGATAATGTGATGTAACATCTGGAAAATCCAGGAAGTGGTAATGTAACAAGCTAGAAACAGTAGGCTACTGAGGAACAATTTGATGTAAAAATGTCATTTTTTAAAAAGTGTGACTTATCATTATATTGCCCGGAGAGCCCTTCAATTATAACAACAATGAATACTGTACATACTAAAAATACATCTCCGTGGTGTGTATGTTACAATAACAATCCGAATATAAACAATAACTAATGATAACTAAATTAAAATTATAACAACATGTTATGCTTTCATCCGTCATTATTATATCGAACATTACTCTGGTTAGTACTTCCATAACCGTACTTTGAAATTAGTAATGATTGTAAGGTATCATCTATAGTCCATACTATAAAGACGGTCGGTTAGTTTGTAGGCACCAATAAGACTTCTAAACCGCTGGACCGATTGGAACCAAACTCGGAAGGGTTAATCCCCTATGTCCGGAGGTAAAAATGTTTAGGTTTCTTATCCCCCATTTTCAGCCCCAATATTTAAGGGGGGGGGGCTGAACAACACATTTAGCAACTTATATAGAAGGTTTCTATAATATGTTAAGTCCAACGTGTTAATATGTTATTGGTTACGCGATGCAGTTCATAAGCTGTAGGTAGCGAGTTCGAATTCCCTGTGAGGAAACTTTTTTTTCGTGCGGGGCACGGGCTCACCGCTAGTATCATACATTTACATAATGATTGTAAGCTATAATGATCATATTTCAACTCAACCACACTGAACTAGGTTTTGCAATAATTATTTGGTATCAATATCACTACGGTTCAAATACCGTAATTTATTAGTATACATAAATATATATACCTATGTACACGTGATAATGACTTGCTAAGTTCACCAACATTTGTTTATAACTACTGACGTTCGTTAGGTCCAACATTCATTCAATTACAACTCACATTAACTTTTTATTTTTACTCTTAGCAACTTTTTATATCAACTTTACGAAAATTTATGTCACTCTAATGACGTGCATTTTAAAAAAAAAAAAATTATGTAGCTATTACATTGCACCAGTAGATGATTGATTTTTTTTTTTACTCACCTCTACAACGCAGAAGCTATAGGCTTATTAGTAATTAAAAAAGAATTATTTACGTGGTAGCTTCAAGCCCCTCGGTGCATTTGGACACTCAAAGAAACTGTTTACCGAAAAGCCTGACCCGCTTAAGTTGTCAGTCGTCAATTTATTTCTACCACTTTTTCTTCCAAACTCAAATTATTTAGCATTCTCGGCGTTCTACTTAATTACTTTTATAGATTATCAATTACGCTACTGAAAAGATTATTCAACAGCAATCCACTTGTACACATACATACGATTGAAAAACAAGCTTAACTTTACAGAAAAAAAAGCAGTCGCACACAGTTTGGAAACAAAAGTCACTTTGTATAGAAAAGCTGCTATCGGAACCAGATAATCTTAATCCCACGCCGTTTCTATTGTTCGCCACATTGATTTCTTAATCATGTCGTGAAAGGACTGAATGGACTGCGACACCTACGCTCAAAACCTTTCGGAGGTCTTTACAGTGTAAAACGTGTAATCAACTTCAATCGTTTTTATTCACGTTTAGAAAGTTTTCCTTCACCCGTTTTTTTATAACTTAAGAATTTTAAATCCACGAATTCTTAATACGACAGGAAAGGGTAAACAACAATTCAATAGTACAGGGTGTTCCAAAAGTTATCACCTCAATTGAAATGGCTGCAAGTTGTTTAAATTTATTTTGTTTCGTTTTATTTTTGCCGATAATTGAAGGCTACTCAAACAATTTCAACAAACAAAACGTTTTCTGTTGGAATATCTGAAGAATATCTAAAATATCTGAAGATAAACCTAATATTTAAAATTTACAGTCTGTAAGCTGTAATATTCTTTCAATGATTCAAAAGTTTTGGTTTGAGCATAACTCACTCGATCACATAAAATCAAAGTTAAATCTTTTCTGTGATCGTTACCTTCAATTTTTTGATTAACTTCTAATAAATCTGTACATTCAGTGGCGGATTTAGAATCGACTCTTAAATTCACCTAAAATTTTATGACGAATATATCTAAAAATTACATTGATTTTGGGGCAAATCAGGTTCCAAATGAATGTTTTGAGTGTTTGAACCCAAAAAATGCACAATTTAGCTGTTTTTTTGCCACTTTTTTTCCATGAAAACATCCAAACAGTATTAAACACATCAATGGAACTAAACATTCTGGAAGTAGTTTAAACTCCCTAAACCATCCCTAAAAACCCGCCAGTGTGTACATTACACCTCTTTAATACGGTACACCTCATCTTGAATACCTCATTGAAAATGTCACCTCTAAAAAATTTCAACATTTCAGAGTGAACCCCTTGGGAAATCTGCTTTCCGTGTCTCTTAACTCGAACCCATTGTCATAAAGTATATAAATCTATTCAAAACTTTTTCCAGTTTTCAACCTACACGCCTAATTGGAGTGAAGCCTAGGTTAGAACTTCACCATTGCCTTTTCAAAAGTTGACCTGATGTTAAAACCGAGAACTTTCGCTACTCGATCATTTTCTTTTTCTTCTTTGCAACTTCCACAGGTAAGGCAGGTAACAAGAAAGAAGAAGAAGAAGAAGAAAAAAAAGGATATTGAAAAAGAAGGCGTGGAGAAACCTTAAATGGCGGTACTGCCTAACCACGTGTTAGGGTACACGGAGCCACGTGCCACAGATCACGCAATAAGTACAAAAGACCTTTAGAGCCAGCCAACTCTCGTCGAGGTCGAAGCCCTCAACAACGGCAACAGCAGCAAGCAGCAGCAACGCCATAACATCGATGCCAACCATTTTCGTCTCTCCTCTTTTCTTTTCCTTCCTATCCTTTCTTTTTTCGTCTTTCAAAAAACTTCAACTGTCCTTCCATAAAACAAGGCTGTTCCTCAACTAAAAATGAAAAACTTGCTCCGATAAATAAGGCAGTTGGAAGGAAGCAAAACTCAGTTCCGCGGGTCTAATTGAAACGCTTCACTTTTTCCGGGACCGAAAGTAAAAAAAAAATAAGAATAACGAATGGTACTAACTGCCAGCCAACCTACGCGCCCTCAGGTTTCTAGCGGAGTGTTCGAAATGTCAAAAGGCAAAAAGTTGTTAAATAATTTAGGTTCGATTTCAATCTAGGAAACACAGGTATTTGTGCCTATCTAATGCCAATCTCGGATCAATTTGAAAACCGTATATGAAAAGTTCAGCAACAATGATTCTTGACTCTTGAGAAAGTATCTCAATGTTTTTTTTTTTGTCGTACCGTAGTTCTCCGGCTCTTAGTGAAACGCATATAGACATACCGAATGATTCTAAATTCTTCTAGTCTATTAACAAAAGTACTCTAATGAAAAGATATGGTACTATTAAAAGAAATTCTTATTCTAAAGACTCCAGACTACTAGATTTTTAGCATCTACCCTTGTAGATTCTAGAAGCTACTCGTGCTTAGAAGAGTACAGATTTCGACAAAAGGCCAAGCCAATCATATTCAGCAAATAGCTGCACTAATCTACTGAGTGAAGTACGTTCTTCACGACTATAGTTCTTCAAGACTGTAGTTCTTCAAGTCTATAGTTCTTCAAGACTATAGTTCTTCAAAACTATAGTTCTTCAAAACTATAGTTCTTCAAGACTATAGTTCTTCAAGACTATAGTTCTTCAAGACTATAGTTCTTCAAGACTAGTTCTCAAGATTATAGTCTTGAAGAACTTACTTTAATAATGTAGAATCGAGAAAGAAGCTCCACCGTATATCGTTACTCATATCCCTACTAGGTTCATGGGTGATTATCAAAAACAAGGTTATTGTTATAATTTTTTATGATTGATGTGTTCCATTATAGACTATAAGGTGTTTTCGAAAGAACCACACAAGAAGACATTTCAAAACTGTAGACGAAAAACACGAATAATCTAGATATTTTTTGTGTTTGAACCACAACTTGCATGTGTCTTTGAACCACAAAATACTTGAGCAGTGATCACAAAACATGTTTATAAATTTACCAAAACTGTTTGCCTTATTCAATTCTGACATTAACCATTTTCAACATAAGATTAAAAGAGTTTGGTGTCTGACACCACGGGGGCAAGTTTTCCGCCTGCATCATGAAACCCTGCTCTATTTTTATCATCTTCACCTAATCATCACTTCTGTATTTCTGATTTCAATAAAGTCTGAGGGCCAAATGACATAGCTGTAAGGCCAGTCGGTGCCCTCGTTGAACTCCAAGTACCTACCTAAGATTAAAAGTTAACTTGTACACTTTAACGTTTAACAATAGCAATTAACAAGTACCGCTACATCAACAGTTTTGTTTGACACTACGTTATATTACGCTGTTAGGTACAAGAAGAAACAGTGTAAGTAGGGATCAATGATTTCAAAATGAATATACAGGTGGGCTAAAATTGCAAAGCTTATTGAAATTTTAAAGCAAGACTTCCTTAGTAAACATGTTTATAATATAATTCAACAACATTTAATCAACATGCTAACAACCTTAATCAGTGAATAACCAATGTTTGATTGAATAGCAGTGCACTCTAGTCTAATGTTACGTCACTAACTACTGTATCAGATACGTGTTGTCAATATTACGTTTTGAGTAAGTAGTGAGTGACTTTTTGCCCACCCTGTATTTTAAACATTTGGTAGCTTATGAAACGTTTATTGATGTCAAATGAATAATGAAAGCTAACATTAAAGATCGAATTAAAGTTTAACATTTTAAATATAAAATGTCTGAAAATTCTAGCAAATTACAACTACTCTAGACACTGATCTTAGACGTTTTTAGGATATAAATGAATTGAATCGTCGTAAGGAAGAAAAACTCTAAAACCACCTTGTACTGTATATTAAAAAGCAATCTACAAATCGTTATAAAGCGACCATTGCATAATCGATTCGATTCGTTCCTTTCTTGGGATTCTTTCATTTGCAAAGTAGCAGTCATAATGTGGCCGAGTAGTTGTAAAAATGGTCAATCAAGGCCAACGTGTTAGCCCGCATAAATTAAGTAGGTCCATTCTAGGAACTTGTCAGATGGTGATGAGATACACATTTAACTTTTTTCATGAATAGTTCAATCTGATACAGACAAAAAAACAAGTAAATAAAAAACAAGTTTTTCGTCTTAAAACTGAAAGTGAAGCTAAATTAAAGTAATTAATAAATCGTCAAAAATAATTATTTTACTTCAACTTTTACGGTATTTTATCTTTCACCCAATATAATAAAACAAAAATAATTCAGTAAAATCTTATTTCATTAAAAAAAACCAAAAAAAAAACTCGCAACAAATTTGGAAAAAATAATTATCGGTACGATGAAGAGATAACACACATCAATTGTGATGTAAAGTAAAGAAGAAAAAAAAGGCGCGAGTTTGATACTTTTTCGTGCTTAATCTGTCAACACCGTCAGCTTGAATTGAGCAAAACTGACTTCATATGTGTGAATATACTTCAACTTCATTAACAGTCCAAACGTAGTTTCCCTTCCAGCTAATAGCAACACTATAGCTTTATAAAGTCTACAGGTGTCAATGAAGTTTTATCAACATTCCACCACTCAACGTTACGAGTTTTTAGTTTACACACACTACTGTCACATAGTTCATCGCCAGCAGGCCAATTTCAAATATTATCTAAACGTTTCCTGATCTTACTTGATGCCATTCTTCATTTAGATAGTCTCAACTGCGAGGACTGTATTCAGTGGCATTAAACTATAACTGCGATTCAGACATATTGAACAGCACACCTTAAACAGAGAAGTAGGACGTTTTGGACAAATCATGACTCGTGGAAGTGTTTGTTTTGTAAGACTCGCGGTGTTGTGTTGTGTTTCATTTGTTAGCACATGACACTCACTATTGAGTATAATAACTAGTTACCATTATTACGACTAGTTACTATTATCTTATCTATATATAATTTGTCGATGTCTAAAGCATTTTCAACCACGTGGCATACCAGTTGTGTACTTTCCCCCCGTTTTTTCAAAGCATGTTTTCCCCAGGGGTCTCTCTATCTGCTCAACCATACGTTCTTTTTTCGAAAAGTTACCTAGTAACGGATGCTTTACTAGTTATAGTGACTATGAAAAATAGTCATGAAACCCGTGCTTCGTACGAGGATGTTATTTTGGTTTAAAACCGTGAAAACAGGCTATTGTTGAATGAAACAATATCAGGATTCGGCAGGGTAACGATAAATTCAAAACATCGTGGCATATAATAATGCTGTTTGCTGATAAGTGGTCACTATGATACCTCCATGTAATAATACCCACATGACCACTCAATGACAAAATGTAGGACTTCAAATTTCCACATCTCGAAGTTGACACGACGACGTGGACAGTTGAAAATAGTTGCGTTGAACTAGAAATTTGCAGCAGAACGTGGTGTAGTAATTACGCATCGCTAGAGGGTTCCGTTTAGAAGCATGGCTTATCAAATAATTTGATAAGCCATGTTTAAAAGTGTACAGACCTGACGAACACACACACACAAACTTGCCAATTATGTAGATAGAAGATAGTCTTATTTCTTATAGTCTTAACTCTTAAGATAATCTATTATCCAATATCATGGGATAGTATAGTAGACGCATCAAAGTTTTAATTTTGGATTTTAAACCAACACTGATACGATTCATTTTAATGTCTGATAAGCTTACGTTCTGTTATCATGATAGAAAAAAAAAGACAAGTTGGTCACGACTGAACGAAGCTGGTGACAGTTTAATGCTAAATGGCAATAACAACCCTCGTTAGAGACACCGGCCATGAAGGGTAGGCGTCATTTGGTGATAATCATCTCCAACAACGAGCTACTGTTTGGGAACGTAATCGCATTTCACTTTTTCTACCACGAGAAATTTTCGTTCATTGTGTTTCTGTCAGTCCCTGTCCTTGCTCTTTGGCTATGTAACGCATGCGTAAATGTGGAAATAGTCCATTTCCTTCGTGTTTTTCTCGACTTTCGATGGTGATATTTGGTGGCAGAGTGGAAAGGAGGGGGAGGTACACCTAACTTCCTCACCTGAACACGTGACTAACCCCATCATCAACGTTCCGCGTCACGCACATTCTTCCACCCCCCTTTCCCTGCGTTTCGTTCATTTCTCTTTTGAATGTTGCTGTGGCGAAGGAAACAAACGATCCCGACCTATTCGGATACTGTATATCTCTTATTTATTCATTTCCGGTCAGGGATTCGTAGTGGTGGTGATGATGAGTGAGAGTGACGAGGCGTATTTCCCTCGTCTCATTATCTTCTTCCACTTTTTCCTGTTTCCAATTTACACTATAGCCGTGTCTTTAAGGTTTCGAGAGAAAATCACTACAACACAGTGATTATTATTGTGTACGCTTCCAAATCGGAATCAATTCATTCCAAATTGACAAAAAAAAAATTAAAAAACTTAATCCTTTGAGCTTCAAACTATCTATATTGAACGTGAATAGTTCTGAACAACAAAAACCTAAAACTACAATACGTGCACAATATATTCCAAAATGATGATCCTTTCATGCTACAGCACCTGGTAGTTAATAAATTATCGATTGTCAATTGAAGGGCCTAGTGCAAAAGAGTGTTAGGTTACATTTTCGAATGTGTTAGTTGCAAACGCGATACAGCTTCCTAACGCATAATTTCGAGCAAAACAACAATATGTGAAAAGAAATTAGTGCAAGAAGTAGCTCATAGACAGCAAGGCAAATTCAAATCTTTAAACGCGTTTTCCTCAAAATTGTAAAAAATGTTACTTAACACCGTTTTACACCAGGCACTTCAATTTTTTAACTCACTATATTTGGGATCCGTTTCTCATAATTCAAATTGATCGATTTCGTCTTTTGACAAAATAAATTTCATCTGGGTACTTGTGGCGATTTAACTGTCCGAAATTATCGACGGGTATGGATACTAGTTTAGTTAAGTTAAAAAACACTACGTGTTATTTGCTAACCTGAACTGGAAAATGTCTGTGAGTACAAGCACCATAGATCGACAGGTTAGTTAAAAACAACAGCAACTAGCACCACAAGCGTATTTTCCATGCAAACCTACAAGTACCGTCATTTGTGTTGATCCAACGCTCGAAATGAAATATACTGTAATTAGTTTACGTTAACCCATATTAAAATGAAACATAACCGATCACTCGATATTTGCTATGTGTATTAGCCTTAATTCTACCAGAAGATTCCAAAACTCTGGAAGTGTTAACAAAACCACTAACAATCATCC
The DNA here is from genome assembly GCA_034695005.1 of Cryptops parisi. Classification (NCBI taxonomy): domain Eukaryota; kingdom Metazoa; phylum Arthropoda; class Chilopoda; order Scolopendromorpha; family Cryptopidae; genus Cryptops; species Cryptops parisi. The sequence goes on along the minus strand of JAQIWH010000939.1, from coordinate 1,464 downwards.
GCTCAACTACCGACCTACCTAGCAAGTTTTAAAAAACAAACTTATCTCACACACATACAAAACTAATAATAAAAACACAGATAAAAATTATTTTTGGAAAACATCAAAAATTCAACGCTTCCTGAATGGAACATTCTTTGGCAGATCGTGACTGAAGAGTTTTAAGACATTTCAAAAACTACTTTTCAGTTTGTTGGTTTTTTAAATTCAATGAAAATGCGAAAAAGAAACGCTTAACAAACACGAAAATTTCTTTCTTCTTCCATACTTTTTTTTCTCACAAAATTTTTTTAATCAAAATCTGTGTTTATCTGCACGATTTTTCTGACCATTCGATTTGAATCAGAAAAAGATCACTCCAATTTTTTGTTTGTGTCCCATGATTCCAAAATCTTGTTGTGAAGCCAAAAGCGTTGGTTGTATACCCACAAAAAAATATTATACTGCGAAACGGGATCAAATATGGCCATAGCTTATCTTTGCTTCTCATCTTAATGGTCTAACATGCTGTTGGCTTTTTCGTTTTTGTTTTTTTTTATTATATTATTTAGTTTTGTTTTTTTATTATTTGGTATTTCCAAGTTGCGCGGAGTAGTTTTTTTGACGAGTCATTGGAAACGCACAAAAATCTCATGTCTTTACAGAAACTTCCTGAAGAAACAAGTTTGAGCATAAGAAATTATTTTTTCGAAGGCACACCACAAAACTTTCGGGCTAAAAACTCACGGATTATCAAAGTAGTAGTCTATCTCTTAGTGGCTATTTACTCCTTTTTTTTAAGTGGTTGAATCTGATTTATCAGGACGAGGTCTTAAAACGAATGGACCGCGTCGACTTTTCCTATTACGGCTTTTTTTTCTAAAGAAAAATAAATTGTATTTAAAAACAACTGTTATCTATCACTAACTTCAAAAGAACATTAAGTGGTTTTCCTTAGCTTAATAAGCTCGGACATTAGCATCACGGAAATGTTATTTTGAAACCCAAGAGAATATTAATTAAGTCGGAAACTCGAAATAAATCAGTTACGATAGCATCCTTGCGCAACCATCATCAAGTCTTCAAACAGAATCGAAATCTATTCCTAGTCGTAATTTTATTGTCAATGAAGATTTCAAGAATTACAATAACGAGCAAGATTTTTACCGGTTTCTACTGCGAATTTCAATGTCAACTATCAGTCGCGCAAAATGAAATTTTCATTTTTTTAAAGTATATCAAGATGAAACACACGTACACGTAGTAATACGTTCATAATACAGGGTGACAACAAAAGTCCTGTTAAGGGGGTATTAAGGGGGGTATTACACGAAGGGTTGTGAATGGTTTTTTTGCGGAAGGGTTTCCAAGAGTTTTGAGCGTCTGTGACGTCAAAGTGCGTGAAGGGCATGAAAGCCGAATACTTTTCATGGGTTGTGGGTTTACACGAAGGGTTGTGTTGAGTTTTTGAACTTGCTGAGTCCC